>JAECUM010004358.1:25000-148058 GCA_016617855.1 Megalonaias nervosa | reverse complement strand
TAACATTTGCGGGCATCACTTCAGTGCTGGGTAATTTTACTGGTTGAGGTTTTCGTCGTATTATTCGCGCTAGTCTATCCTTGATCGCTGAAAATGCTTTGCTAGCAACATCACCAACAGCACCAATAGCTTTTTCACGAACAACGTCAATAGCTTTCATTCCTAATTGCTTTGCAAGCGGTATTGCTTTTGGGGCTATCCTTCTAAATAGACCTTGAACAACATCACCTAGTCCATCTCTGTAGGTCGTTTTGTATACTGGTAATCGTGAATTTATTGCCCTGACCATGGTTGGTCTATGAGTATTGTGTACGATCATATTATTATTAAGTGATTTTATCACTAATTGCATCTAATTACATACTCAGTCACTGTAATAATCATCGGCGATTTCATTAATGAGGGACCGATACACATTAATATCCATAACACCACCTGTAAATAATCGTTTACAAATATCAGCTGCTTCATGAATGATTTCTGGGGAATTATTGCCAGCTCGTTTCCCCCCCCCCCATGAGAATTTCTAGTCGATCAACATCAGCAAGGACGTTATTGGGACAAGTAATAAAGCCACTTCCTAAACCACTTCCAGTTGCGCCAGGATCTTGATCTTCTTCCTCTGTTGTTCTAACTGGTTGTCGTTGTCGTGGTGATTGAAATCGTTTCATCATTTCTCGAAATTGTTGCGGTAATGATTTTTTTGTTGTTGTTGTGGTGATGGTAATTCAAATTGTCGTTGTGGTGATGATAATTCAAATTGTTGTTGTGGTGATGGTAGTGGTGGTAGTAATTGTGGAAATTGTTGAAATTGTTCTGCAAGTGTTTGTACTGGTTTCTGTAATTGTGGAAATTGTTTAGCTCTTTCTTCTATATGTTTATGTACAACATCATCAAAGATATTAAAACTCCTAATATCTTCATCAGATCTGATTTCCGGAATATTAGTAGCGATGCGATATATATCCCTAATCCAATTGGCAGAGCCTAATGATTTAACATGTTCTGGTTTTACATATTTTTGTCTTTCATAATATCCAAACGCGGCAATATTAAATACTTGCTTTGGGTCCTTGATAGCAGCAATACCTTCAGATGTAAATTTATCCATTATCTTAATTCTGGTTCTTGGTGGTTGTGGTTGTGGTTGTGGTGCTTGTGGTGGTGGTTGAGCTGCTTGAATTCGACCAGCAATATCAACAGGTAATGTTTCAAGAGCTCGTTGTGTTGCCTCAGGTGCTGTAACGAGTTTCTTTGATGGTTTGACAATCGGTTTAAATAATTGTTCTGCACCTTCTGTAAATTCCACTTGAGACTCCTGACGTGATTGTAGTTGTTGTTTGACTAAATCCCGGACGGGTAAATATTTTTTGATTGCATCTAGTCGCTCTCGAGCTAATCTAGCTGAGTGTGGCTCTCTAATCATTATTGATAATATTTATAATGGCTGTTTAATTTACAGCAGCAGAGGGGGTGAACTACCAATACTGAGTGACCAACGCGTAAACGAAACAAATAAAAACGCGCGTTAGAGACAAAGTAACGAGATAAAGTTAGAGGTTGTGGTTTAACGTCACTGACCTTATTTTTTCAGCCTTCGTAGGAACCTTATTTTTTATAAAATAATGTCTCAAGCAAAATGGTCTGTTCACCCTCTCTGCTGCTGGGCTTCTTGGAAACATTAGTGTCCTATGTGACATTCCAAACTGTATAAAATCTCTATTAAATACATGTATTTTGAAGACAAATGGATTTTGCTGCTGACTGTACCCACAATTACATATCATTTTTATGAACGATATATTTATTTATGAAAACGGAAAGATATATCGATACTTACTCAAAGCAATGCTGAAACTGATTGAGAGAGACCCTTATATCATGAATACGACGAATGAGATGTGGGTTCTGACCAAAACTAACAGTATATTGCTGTCATTACAGCAAGTACGACAACTGCAAGATTTACTAAGTTATGCTTGACGGAGTTGTCTCGCTTAATCATCTGATACCATAGGAACATTACATCATGAAAAAAAACACCTGCATAAAACATACCAGATGAAACTAAAAAAACACGTAAAACAAACTATGAAAGCAAAAAAGAGGAAAGAAAGAGATATTGGTTCATGAAGAAGGTTCTGGTAGACTAACATACTGGAATCTGATTTTCTGTAGAAATCTTTTGGAAAAAGCAGATCTTGTGATATTATCTGCCACGTATTTTACTGAAAGTGATACTATGTTAAAGTATTTACCAGCAGAATTAATTGACTTAAATATAATTTCTTCGCCATCTGTATTTATAGATTTAACAGCCCTTGCGTATCGTGCGCAGCCAGAATTTCCGGACTTACAATTTTGACTTTGTGTAACAATTTGTAAGTTACGAAGCGAGTTATCAAGTTTATCACCACTGATGTGATCGATTACAAGTCCTTCTTTAATGACCCCATAAAAACATTCGTAGATGAATCTATGTGAGAAATAATTTTTATTTCCACTGGTATTAAATTTAAAATATCCAGTATTAATAACACTACCGACTGGTTTCTTTAATCTACAGTTCCTAATTACACCATCACGAGATGCTACATAATTTGTGATGATTGGATGCTTCACAAACTCATTTTGCTCCATTTATATACTAATATTATTTGTTTAAATCATTATTTTGAAAATCTAACGAGATAATCTTCTTTGGTTTTTATAGGAGATTCAGAAGATGTGTTTTTTTTTATCGTAATATCGTTTCAGCTCTCTGTATTTTTTACCACCACATTGCACACACAGTTGGATTTTTCCTCTGACTCCTACACCACACCGCACACACGGTTTTGGTCCTAAACTGCCTTGTCTAACACATTGCATATGGTAGCCGCAGAATTCGTTTACGCATGTTTTGTTACAAGGAGAAGTATATCCGATCATAAGCCAATTACATCGATTCTTTGTTTGAATCATATACAAGAGATTAAAGTTCAGTTTAAATATATATTTGTCTTAATTATAATAATCAAGGAATTATCCGCAATTGAACATTCTGGAGCTAGATTTGATCTTGACAGACTGTCGAAATATAAATTTAGTTTTTCGATGCAAGATCTAGCTTTAACGAATAAAGATATAACAAAACGTATCCGTGAAGCCAAAAAGGAATTTCGCGACGATGGTGCGGCTCATGTGTGGTCGACGTTCAGAATTGAAAATACTGTTAATGTGATGAATGACAAACGAGAAAGAGAGATTATTGACTACCTTGTTCAGAAATATTTTATTTTAATAAAATTTATTGTAAAGACAGACGATGACACCTGGATTATTCGTGACAAACGTGATTCTGTCCACATGCAGTCAGGAAATAATATTGTTCTTAGTAAAAATTCCAAACCAGGAATACTTACTGGTATTGACAAATCATATTACGAACGAGTTTATCCTGTGACTGCGGTTGTGTACGAGGTATATCCGTTAAATAATAAACCTAACGTTGGGGATCTGAAACCCATGAAATTGTCATCACTGACTTCGTCAAGAATAAACTGTGTAGCTGAACGGGTTACAGAACACTTCACAAACGCGATACGCGGAAACGGTTTAACGGATTTAAGACGCAAAAAAATAAATATGTGGGCAGAAACAGTTAAAGATACCGGAGCGTCCATCATCGACGTTGCTGAGCTGGGAAAGAAATTAAAATTCCCAATAACAGTGAAGACGTTAACCGGAGAGATTTTGTACAAACCAAAATATAAATCAAGAGGAGCTTCGATAGATATTATTGATCATAACGCTCATGCATGGACTGTGGCAGTAACGGTATTTCCACGAGACAGAACGGTTAAATTTTATAATGGTCATGTATTCGATGCTATCAGAAATATCAGTAAAATTGACCCTGTATCTGTGTGGCTGTTTCAGAGTTCGGAATATGATTATCATGATCAGTTTGTACGGTCTAATGGTGATATTTATCGTACAGAATTTCTCCACGAAGAAATGAAAAATCTTGCATTAAAATATACCTCTGATGATATTAAGGTTGGACAATTACTTAATAACTGTTTTACCATTCCATCAATTGCTGCTCACTACGCTCAGGAGAAAAATTCATGGAAACCGACACGATTGGAATTTCTTGAAGATGTCCAACACAGTTGTGTGGAATACGGACACGGTGGATTGTGGAATACTAAATACGATTATAATGACGTTATCTCAGTTGATATGGTAGCATGTTATCCTGGAAGTTTTCTTGGATACGGAGAAAGTTCTGAATATTTTAAGAGATTTCGTCATCCGACACACGAGATGACCAGAATAGCGACAAACGGACCCTTACCAGATTTTGACTTAACCGGATTCGCCTGTATAAAGTCGTTCGAGTTTTACGAGGATCTCCATCCGATTGTTTATGCGTGGTTTGGAAGACATTTTTCAGAGCGAGGTTGGGCTCCAATACTACTAATAAAGTACATGCCTGATGCTGGAATTTTAGTGTCGTTGAGCGTGAGTGAAGCAATTATATCATACCGCGTGCAGAAACAAGTCTGGTTGCCAGAACCGGATGTATTCAATATTAATGATGCTAGAAGAGATTTTCCTAATCCTGAAGATGATATTGTTAAAATTACTAATAGTATACGTGAATGCAGGAGAGAAAGTGATGAGAAATTTGCGAAAGATCTCGGCAGAAAAATAATCGGTAAATTTACACAAGGAGGATCATATGATCATAAACGAGCGTGTACAAGATTAATCATGGACGATGCTGAACTCGATTTTATAATTGCTGATACAACGGAGAAAAACACATTTATAAGTCGAAGCAATGCTTATTTATCAGACGGAACTAAATTAGGTACAATTGTGAGCTATACTGATGGCGAGTCACCGCAGTTTACTCATTTAAGATCTTCGATGCTAGCGTATGTTTCGATAAATCCATTATCGATGATAAACCGATTTCCTCGTTATGCAGTCAGAGTCGCGACAGATTCATTTTATATAAAGAAAAAATATGCGGATTCCTTAAAACAATTGCATATTAACAATCATGCATCATGAGGCAAATGGAGAATAAAACGTGAAGATATAATTAGTTATTCTGAATCTGCCGATGTTGAAATTGCGAAAACATATTACAAGAATAATCAAATACCAGGGATGTCATCGGTACCATCTGTATGTGATCCTGTGGCTAGACATAAAACCGTTTATCTTAATGGGTGTGGTGGTTCAGGTAAAACAACACTCGCGATTGAATTATTTAGTAATTATTCTGATATGATTGTTTTGACACCGACACATAAACTCGCAAGGGAAATAAAAGAACGAGGAGTAAAATCGTGTACATATCATAGTTTCTTTAGATGGTGCGGAGACGCATGGACTCCATCGAGGATGGGTGAGAAATACATTCCTAAAATTATTATCTGGGACGAGATATGCACGGTATCCCTAGAGGTATTAAAAATATTTCTTGATTGGCTGTTATTGAAGAATACTGTTGTGATAATGTGTGGCGATCATGGTCAACCACGACCTTTCATTGGATCGTCTCCACATGGGTGCCTGAAAACATTTGTAGATTATTACGAAGAAATAACTGATGACCATGGAGCTATTGATAAATCACTAAAAGAGTTTTAAAAGTTAATAAGTGATGTGATGTGATGTGATTATGATATTTAACATAGCTTTAACAATTTTTCAGTCATATCGCTACGATGTCTGCAGTGTGGCAGTTTAAAGTGATGTCTAGCACTGGGGCATCATGCCGCAGACATGTAGCATGATGTCACACCCAGTCACATTATCCTGACACCAGGCCGACCAGTCCTAACACTAACCTCTTAATGCTGAGCGCCAAGAGAGGCAGCTGTTAGTACCATTTTTGTAAGTCTTTGGTATGACTCGACCGGGGATCAAACCGACGACCTCCCGCATCCGAGGCGGACGCTCTAACCACTAGGCCACCGGAGCGGTCCAAAAGTTAATAAGACTACAGCCAGATAAAATACAGTGTGAAATAATGCGTAAAGTAATTCCAGAAACTTCTATGAATGATTTTTGGACTTTATGGAGATCTGCTGATTTGATAGTTGCAAGTAGAAAAATAGTTCGCGATACACTTCAACAACAATTATTTACGTTACATAAAGAAAAATTTTCAAATCTACCTGTACCTTTGTGTTATCGCCCAGCAGATACTCGACGACAAAATGTTGATGTTGAGATTCCTGGTGGTGGAATACAAAATCTTGTATTAAATGATATTGTTTTAGTTGTTGTTGACGTTGTTGAGAGCCCGTTAAGCATGGATAAATCGCCGTGGACGTTAAGATACGCTATAACGATTAACTCATCACAGGGATTAACTATTACCGATACAAATATTTGGATTGTCGATGATCGTATTCAGTGGTCAAATTTAGTTTATCTAGCAGTGTCTCGAGTCAGAAGAATATCTCAACTGGGCCGGGTTATCAAGGATTCCGTAATAACCGAAGAAATTCCTGACAACTTTGCCCATATCAATAAAAAATTAGCGAGTTATAATCAATGTGACAAAAAAAAATAATCGCGATTTTAGTATTGATGCTGAATTTATTATAACACTAAAAGCACAACAGAATAATCATGGTGCAAGTTGTAACTGTAATATGCTGTGGCAGTACTCGAGTAATAATCCAAGACAATTTACCGTTGATAGAATTAATGGTAGTCTTGGTCACACACGCGAAAACGTGATGCTGACCTGTCTTGAATGTAATCGACGTCGAGGCGCTGGACACCCTGGTGGAAGTTTATAAAAGTGAACGCGGTGGTAATTGTGTATCCGTAGGAATTATTTGTAATTGTTCGCGTACAAATCCACGCTGAGGAGCAGTTGAATCTAATCTGTAGATTGCGGGTCTACCTGTGGACCTTACCACACTAGAAATTTTGTGTGTGGTCACACTCCAGATAGGATCAGTTGCTCTTTTTCTACCTCCTTCAAGTTCACCAGGTTCATATAAATATCTTACGGTAACATTACCTAGTACTGGTTGAGAGGATGATTTACGTTGTATTGGTATATATTTTTTTGTGATCGCATTAGAAGGTTTCATAAAAGTTGCACGAGTCACTTCGTTGTTTAACGCAGCTATCACACTCGGTAACCTTGCAACCCATTCACGAGATCTCTCCGTGGACTTAAAGTCAGCGGATATTTCCCTCGCGTATTGGTATCCAAATAACCGCTCAGCAAGTGTTCGATTAAATCGTTCAAAATTGCCTGATCACGATGAATTTCGTGTGTCCTCGTCTGATTTTAACGTTATGTCGCTTCATCAACGATGATACTGCACCAAGAAATTCTTTGCCAGGATCAACCTGTAGCAGTTGTGGCCATCGTAGACCACCACGTTGATAAATTCGTTCAAACGCAGATGCAACTTCAGTTGCTGTTTTAGTTGATAGTGGTTCTGCTTCTTTATATCTACTCGCAACGTCAACGACGGTTAACGCGTATCTGTATGTGTATTGACGTCTGCCAATTTTAATGGTAAAAACAAAATATCTGCTTGATGAACTTCATTAGGGCTACTGACATCAAAATGTGCATACTGAATTTTTTTAGGTGGTGGTAGATAAATTTGCCATATTGCCTGTCGTGCTAACCACGCTGCAGCGACATCACGTGAGACTTTTGCTGCTTCAGCAAGTTTACTAATCGCTGCTTTACCTCTCCAATATACTCTTGGGCTATAATAAACAGATTCCATTATTATGATAATAATCAATTGATTAATTACCAGCCCCTAACATTATTTTACCTTTCATACCAGCTTTTATCAGAAAAGCAGCTAATCTTTCTCGAAGTGATTTATCTTTTACATTATTTATGGCATGAATTAATTTTATATCGGCGAGATGTCGTTGTTGTAAATCTTTACTTTTATACGCGACATCGTGAATGTGACACGCTTGATCAATTGCGTTTATTGGATACTCTCCAGGTTTTGGTTGGTCTTGGTTATCGAGTCGGATATCAAGACGAGTTCCAGGACCACAATAATTATATCCAGGTAAATGTTTCTCACCAGGATACTTTGCCCATGGAGCTCCTGGTAATTTACCTAACGAAGCAGCGATATCTCCACCTGTCTTTAATGAAATAAATTTATATTTTTTTGTACCACATTTCACACACCTGCCTGTAAGTGCGCGCCTGTTATTTTTTATTATTATTGTCGTTAATCCACTGGTATGAGTGGGTGCTCTACATCGAACACAATATAAATCCATATTATTATTATATGGATATAATTGACTTCTCAGCGACACGAAAACAAGAGCCAGTCAAACATCATCCAGCGCTACCAAATTCTATCAGAGCAATTATACTTGGCCCATCTGGGTCTGGTAAAACGCAATTATTACTTAATCTGATAATGCGATGGCTCAAGTGGGATAAATTATATTTAGTAGCACCATCTGTAGATGATCAACGATGTTACGAAGTACTTAAAGATTTTAATGAAAATGCAAAGTCGCTGACGTGTCCTGATAATGATGCTATTGATTTTATTACCGATATCGATGAAGCTCCATCCATAGATAATCTTGATGGATGTATCAATAATCTCGTAGTGTATGATGATGTAATGCTGGATAAACAATCCAATCCAGCTCGGATATTTTCGCGAGGCCGTCACAAAAATACAGACGTAATTTATTTAACTCAGAAATACACGCAAATTCCTAAAGCGATCAGAGATAATTGCGATATCTTGTGTTTAATGGAGTAGATAATTATACTTTACAAATTATTTATTATACTTGGTGTTCAGGGGACATGGATATGATTAAGTTTAGAAATTTCTTTTCAAAAGCACAAGCTATTCCGTTCGGATTTATAACAATAAATTTACATGACCCAAGATCTAGATATCGTATAGGTCTGGATAAAATCTTTGGTTAATTACAGCAGCAGAGAGGGTGAACGACCAACGTTGAGTGACCGGCGAGTAAAATAAACACACCATAAAAAAACCCAAAGAGTCAGAGATAAAGTAACGAGATAAGCTAACCCTAGAGAAATCTCATGGTCAGTTAGAGGTTGTGGTTTAACGTTACTGACCTTAAGATTTCCTTTTCGTAGAAAGGCTTATTTTTTCATAAATATTGTCTCAAGCAAAATGGTCTGTTCACCCTCTCTGCTGCTAAACCACCTCCCTATCCCACCCTCACGCTCAGAATCGTCAGAAAGAAATTGATATACTGACAGATTTACTTATCAGTATTTCTGTCTGTATTTATGTATGTATATTTTATTTCCTTTATGCTATCTTGCCATCTCAGTAAAGTTCATCAATAAGTTTGGGGTTGGTGGGCATTTTTAAAGAAGATATTATATTACATCTAAAGAAGATGCACATTAAAGGACACAAAATTGATATTTAATTTTTATTTTTTAAGAATTGAATGCAATTGTCTATGAAATTGCAATAACTTTTTTTTTTTTAAAATGGATGAAATTTTCTGGGCAATTGCAAAAAACGGTCTACAGTGTAAACTATTAACATTAACCTTTTATTACATGCAAAAATTCATTTTTATGATAATCAAAGTGGAAAAAATATATCGCTGAAATAATAGAATTAAACTGGTATAAAACAATAAATACTAATGTATATGGGAGCCACATGTTTATACTTCCCCCTTAATCGAGCCTCTAATAGTTCAAGAGGTATACTTATCGGTAGCTAGAATTGGGTTACAGCCCACATTTGCCAGTGTCTTAATGAAAAATTTGAAATGTTTATTAAATGCTGGTAAACCAAATCCCACCTAACCCAGAAAAAAAGATCATTTGGACGTTTATTGTAAGGTAAGTAATTTGGTTGTAAGCACTAGAGTCGGACGTTTATCAATAAAACACGAAAGATACAAAAAATATTATCTATACTTAAATGTGTGACAACACGAAATAACCTTATCTATAGTACAATTTATATTTTTAGTACATATGAAGTTATTTGGTGTTGTCGCAAATTTTAGTAGTTGTTTTTTTATGGCGGGGGGGGGGGGTAATAAAACGTCAGACTCGTTGGGATAATAAACTGTCAGCGGTCTTCAACTTGCTATTTATTACTCTGATACTTACCATACATCTGTATGCATCGTAGTGACATATATTTATGTTTTGCAATACAGGGGAAGATGTATTTGGTCCTTTGTTGTAAAATTAAATCACTGCATTGAAAAAAAAAGAATATTGGGAGGGGAGACAATACATTGTCAGTCTCAAGACGCACCGTTGTAAAGACTTAATTATATGCAACGTTAAATGAAAAGCTAATTAAAAAGCAATTCGGCAAGCTTTTTGTATATTACTAATTGTATCGTTTAGATAGTTTTAAGTTCGTGTTCTATTTCACACACACACACACACACGATGCATAATAGTATTCTTTCAACACCAAAATAATACCCCACTTAACCCCCTGCCAGCTAGCCGATTCTCATTGGGCAAGTAAATGCTAATTTTAGCAGGGTATTTACGAGTGGCATACTTAAATTTAAGAGGCAAAATACAAACCTGAATATGTGCGGGCATAAGATGAGATCTCGGTGTTGGTCTCTGTATATCATCTCACACCAAATCTGTCAGTTGCAGAAAAATGTCTATTGGAAAGCGGTATCTTGATGTTAAACTGCGAGCATACAAAGTATTCAGGACCTGTGTACTGTTCCGGAATACACGTTATCGTCGCAAACTTCGTCCGATATTTTTATTTTTATTCAGTCCGAAGATGATAAAAGCGGCCATTTTTTTCCTTGCGCAAAACATACGCCAGCTAGGTGCCTACCTTAAGTTACGCGAGTATTTACGTTCATGCGTAGTTTATGGAACGTTAGTGAAACGGGTAAATTTTGCTTAAGCAAGGTTGTTTGCGTAACTTACGCCAGACGTACGTTACGCACATCTTAGGCACTTTAGTGAAATGGGCCCCAGTCGTTTTACAGAGAAATAACGTATCCAGCTTAATCTTATCTGGAGAAGGCTCAAACCAAACATTGTCAATCGATCTACACCCGTTATAGTGTCAGCTGCATGGCCTTTACAGTATCACTGTGAATAAAAACTTACTTGGAAAGATCAATATCACGGTATGCACGGATTTAAAGAAGTGTTAATAGATTCTCGTTTGTTACGGACTGTATATAATAACGTTTTGTTCAAGATAGTTTCAGTCTTAATTAATGTTTTAAAAACATTTTAAAGTGACAAATCAAGAAATGTAGTGCACATCTATGAGCAAATTTTTTTTTTATCTGTCAGTGCGTGTGCGTGAATTTAACAGTTCACTTATTTCTTCTGGTCCTTGGATTTGTGATGTTTATTTTGAATATTGACTTCATTTTTAATAACTTACCAAATTAATACACTAATTGCTCTAAATATATCAACTAGCGCTGCATGAACAAGTTATGTAATAGATCCTCCTCCTTTCCATTAAAACAAATAACGATTATCTTGAAATGCATTAATTATACTATTACTCGTCTGAAATGGTGTTTTGATACCGTATTCATTATCCTCCTACTCGTCTGTAATGGTTTTCTGATACAGCATTCATTACCTTACTACTCGTCTGTAATGGTTTTCTGATACCGTATTTATTATCCGACTACTCGTCTGTAATGGTTTTCTGATACCGTATTCGTTATTCTACTACTCGTCTGTAATTGTGTTCTGATACCGTATTCATTATTCTACTACTCGTCTGTAATTGTGTTCTGATACCGTATTCATTATCCTCCTATACATCTGTAATGGTGTTCTGATACCGTATTCATTATCCTACTACTAGTGTTCTGGTATCGTATTCATTATTCTACCACTCGTCTCTAATTGTGTTCTGATACCGTATTCATTATCCTACTACTCGTCTGTAATGGTGTTCCGATACCGTATTCGTTATCCTACTACTCGTCTATAATGGTGTTCTGATACCGTATTCATTATCCTAGTACTCGTCTGTAATGGTGTTCTGATACCGTATTTATTATCCTACTACTCGTCTGTAATTGTGTTCTGATACCGTATTCATTATCTTACTGCTCGACTGTAATGGTGTTTTGATACCGTATTTATTATCCTACTACTCCTCTGTAATGGTTTTCTGATACCGCATTCATCCTCCTCCTACTCGTCTGAAATGTTCTGATACCGTATTCATTATCCTCCTACACGTCTGTAATGGTGTTCTGATACCGTATTCATTATCCTACTACTAGTGTTCTGGTATCGTATTCATTATTCTACCGCTCGTCTGTAATTGTGTTCTGATACCGTATTCATTATCCGACTACTCGTCTGTAACGGTGTTCTGATACCGTATTCGTTATCCTACTACTCGTCTGTAATGGTGTTCTGATACCGTATTCATTATCCTAGTACTCGTCTGTAATTATGTTCTAATACCGTATTCATTATCCTACTACTTGTCTGTAATTGTGTTCTGATACCGTATTCATTATCTTACTGCTCGACTGTAATGGTGTTCTGATACCGTATTTATTATCCTACTACTCGTCTGTAATGGTTTTCTGATACCGCATTCATCATCCTCCTACTCGTCTGAAATGTTCTGATACCGTATTCATTAACCTACCACTAGTCTATAATGGTGTTCTGATACCATATTCATTATTTTACTACTGGTCTGTAATGGTGTTCTGATACCGTATTAATTATCTTACTACTCGTCTGTAATGGTGTTCTGTTACCGTATTCATTATCTTACTAATCGTCTGTAATGGTGTTCTGATACCGTATTAATTATCCTACTACTCGTCTGTAATGGTGTTCTGATACCATATTCATTATCTGGCTACTAGACGGAAACGGTGTTTTGATATTGTATTCATTATCATACTACTTGTCCAAAAGGGTACAACGATTCATGCATTTATTATCCATGCCGGGTAAAGTTAGGTCTTCAATGGTTTTTAAGGTCAAAATATATTTGCAGGAGAAGACAACTGTCATGACCTGTAGAAAGACATCATTAAACTAGAACCAATCCATTCAGGAATTCACATAAAAAAAGAACACATTCAGGCATTGGCAGAAAAAAAGAACACATTCTGGTATTCACAGAACCTATGTTGTAACGCAGAACTATGGGAACGTCGTGCATCTCCATAGATGCAAAAAAACCCAAAACGAATCAATAGGAGCAAAGCCTGAGTACTGGCAACACAGGCCAGACAGAAACTTTAAAACACTGGACGCTTGAATGGTGAAGACCTATAAAATCTGTGTATGGTGCCGATCTCAATCTAAGCGTTTTATATGGAAAGATGAAATCTTCTGAATGGCACAGAAACTTCAATGCAATGACCTTTTAAAAAAGACCTGGCGATAGACTTGGTAGTTCCTTATTTATTGCATAAATAATATTCTAATAGTAGTGTTTGGCAGATGAAGCCTGTGGAATTATCAATCATATCAACCATATATTTTTCGTTAATATTAGTACATTGAACAAAGCAATTACTTTACCACACAGCTTGTCTTATGCCAAATGAACTTTGTAAAAACTGATTCCTGCTTTAATGGCCACTTGGTTTGACCAGACATTTTGATGTCGTAATTTTGTTCTTTATTGAGAATTAGTGTACGCGTGAAGTGCTTGTAAACAACACATTTCTTTATGTTGTAGTTTAGATTATAGTCGAGATAAATTGGTATTATAATTAAATAATCACTGCTTTACTTGTAATATTTGGTATTTGTTATTTGCTTTCTAGTACCCATGATTTTACTTATGAATTCATTTTATTTTTTTCCAACAAATGTCATTGCAAACTAGATTTTACTTATTAAGATACAGTTTTACCGGTTATTCAATCCCGGTTAATATTTTATAAAGATATTTTTATATTTAAGCGGCTTGTTCGCAATCTTTTTATTTTCTAACCTTGCAAAAGTATCAATGCATAAATCTAGTTATTCTCAGTTCCACCAATTTTGAATTGAAATAAAATCTTATAATGTAAACAGTTTTTTATCGCAAAAATTTTCTTCACTGGATAAAAAAGCAGATGATTTTATTAAACTACTCGATACATATTATTCACCAACAGTCCGCTCAATTTTATATAACATTTCACTACTTATTGTATGAAACCATGCGACCGTTTCATTAGTGGCCTTAGTTTTACATACGTATTGCTGTTTTATCTGATGAGTAAATCATGGTATAAGTTTGAAATTGTCATTTCATAATGTCAGACGTCATTTTGCTTTCATTGTCTATTGAAACAGTGTCTTTTTATCGCTGGTTTCACTTTAGTCGGTATTAAAATCTTTGACTCCCCTCCCTTGCAGATAACTCTTCACTTTTGACTGTGTCTAAGTTTGTATTTGTTTTTCCTAAGGTGGATCATAACGAGCTATTTCACATAAAAACACCCTTTTACTGGAGCCATACTCTCTGTTTGTATATCATAGTCTGTTGTTGATAATGTTTCTTCAGGCTAATGTAAACTTAGATTCCGAGTGCCTAAATACAATCATATGCTCACATACATACAGACATATCAAGTATCCTTAGAGTGTATCACTCTTATCTAGTAAACTACCCGGGTGTGATTTATTTTATTATTTTAAACATGCATATGGCAAACCGACACCCAGAGTCCTTACCTATAATTGTAAGGATTTGTTGGCATATCATCAAGTTTAATACCAAACCTAACATAGACATTACCGAACAGCATGGTAGACATATAAAAGACGTGTTAATAGCTTAAAATATCACAAACAGTATGCACTATTTCCATTAATAGTTCCTTTTCAATGTTTCAACGATGAATTCTTAACATCTGTGTAGAAAAAGGAAACGTTTTCTTTAATACAGTTCTTATCTTCCCTTATAAGCGAAACGTTCACAAAATAAAGTACAATATAACTGCAACCAAGGCATAAATCAATTTATTATAGATTTTCGAAAAATGCTTTTTCATTTGATCAATCCAATACATTCTCCTTTTGCACTGGAACACGTGGATAAACGCACCTTGTGAAAGTCTCTTTGACATAATCAATTATATTCCCTGAATATGTTTTAACTAAAGAGTTGACTATTGAAGTAAAACTTTAGGTTACGATCGTGAAATGCATGTGATATGCCTTGATGATGGTGGAAGAAGGGACATCAACATTACCAAGCTGATCGTCTATTAAACTACTGCAGTTTAAGAGTAAGGAAAAGAAGCGATGTTCAACATAATTATTTCTTCAAAGGGCTAAATATTTTTAATATATCTTGTATACGCTATTTCGTGCTCTCATACGATTGCATCAGTCATAATATCAAATGAATGGTAATGACTTTACCTTTGAATTCAGAATTTCCCTAGCGTCTTCTCTCGAGACTTGATCAACTGACAGAACTAAGGCTCTTTCCTGTGTCTGTTCATGTAACATGCACCAAGTTTTATACCGTTCTTCTAATGAAGGCACACAGCAGTTCCATATCAGGAAATAGTTTCCATATTCGGCTAGGGTGTAGGCATTGAAGAGAGCTCTTGTTCATTTATTTATTTATTTATTTTAATTTCTTTCGCATTTAATTCAAAATGGCCTTTCCTGGTGAAGAACTCGCGCGGATTTTCTGCATATGATTGCTGGAATCATTTATATGCTATATGCATAGGCTTTTTGAGGACCAATACTATCGTCAGATTTGCTTGAGTAAACCCTGAATTTGTCTATTATATTGATAAATACACTGAATGAATTTCATACCCGTGTCAATAACTGCGAACCATCTTTTCTCAAGAGTCAGAGACTTCAGACTATGAATAATTATCAACCTATTGTGGTTGAAAATTTCTTTGTCTCATACTTGTGTCTTATTTTACATTGTTTGCCACCAAATAGACTGGTTGATGTTTCTTTGCAGAAATAGTTTTTCTTCAGACTCAGTACAAGCATTACACTTTAGCCCTCCACTTTGAAGTAAATCTTCCTTTTCTGACTCTTCCTTATGACCTTCTTTGCAAAATTAATTTGGCAAACTCATTTTATTCAAACAGAAAAGATCCCTCATTTGACAGCTACTTCTACGAAAGTGATCATAATATAAATTTTATCATTAATGCAAACACAGACCTCTATTTAATTAGCCCAATTGTTTCGCTCCAAAAGCAATATTGAACGATGAAGTTGAACCTCTGTATAATCAATTAAAATTTCTGGCATTTAATCAGTTCATTAAGGAAATGGACACTAATGCTGACAAAATGCCTTTCATTCATTTCTTTGCATTGATTAGGTCGATTGAAATTAAAGGAGAATCCCGTCTAGAGTATCTGGGTTCAGTAAGCGCAATAAAACAAGGTCGTTCAAAACACACTGCTAAATAATCATTCCGGATTTGTTTAGTATCAAGTTTTATGACATGATGATAAATTGGACTCTTAGCCCAAGATGCAGTCAAGCAGTAATTGGATACACGCCCATTCGACAGTTATGAATGATTAATTACTGTAGTATCAGAGGATGTGAATTAAAAATTGGAAAATGATGGATTCAAGTATTTAGTGTACCTAGCGGGTATGAACGACAGATAAAAATGGGTAAAGTGATCACGGTATCAATATTTGGCGCATGCCAAGATTTGTTTTCAAATAGGCGAAATTCACTTGTCCTAGACTATCACCTTGAAGCAACTAACTTGTAAGATTTAAATAAAATAAATAGACCGGGGTTAGGTGTGTCAGGAGTTGATTATGATAACTGCGAAGAACTGACAGCGTACTGTACAAAACCAGTTATAACTAGCATAACTGATTTCGACTCTCATTGAGACTTTGTCAAAGGCAATTTAAAACCAAAGACAGACAAGGCAAACAATGAAAACGAAATAAAGGACTTAAAATAAATTGAAAAAGTTATTTTAAAAAACTATTACATGTCTAATGAAGTGCCGTTTGAAGATTTTAGATGTCGCTCATTATCGGTTCGAACTTTAATTTCAAAATGACAAATTAATTAGTTTGAATCTACCAAAGTAAGAACAATAGTGCCATCTATTTCCTTAATATAAACTAGTTTAATTGTAGTATATATTCCAGATACTTCACGTTTTTTGTAATGAAAATAAAAACTACAACAGCAATATTAATACCAATAAAAACTACAAAACAGTAGTAGTAATAGGAAATTGTATGACTAATGGACCAAACAAGATATATATATATATATATATATATATATATATATAGAGAGAGAGAGAGAGAGAGAGAGAGAGAGAGACTTCAATTAAACCAGTAGCGGCCTACCGCAGACTGAATAACCTCAGAAGCAACCAAGACAGAACAAAGTTAACACCAATCAGCAAGACCATACTGACACATACGTTCCCTGAGGTGGTAAAAGGTGCAAACACTGTCAACATATGACAGATACCAACACATTCTCTAGCTTAGTGACGAGAGAAACATTTAAGATACATAGTTCAAACAGAACGTAAATAGCAGAGAATGTAATTTTTTTACATCACATGTAAGATATGCGGCTTTCTTCATGACAGAGAAACCGAATAAACTATACCAAAGGATGAATCTTCAGAGATCTGACTGGATGACAAAGAAGCTGAAAATAAGTCGAAGGAACACTGGGCACAGATCCGTCTATGAAGCGAATATATATATATATATATATATATATATATATATATATATATATATATATATATATATATATATATATATATATCAACCAAAGGTAACTTTTTGAAATAAGAAATGAAAAACATTGGTAGCAATAATTTCGGTTCTGAGAATCTCGTGTAGCAGTATTCGAATAACTCTTGGCCTATATAGTTATGCCCGTTGGTACAGGATCTTGTTAAATCCGTAAGATATCGATTCATTTAAGGAGTTGACATGTATTTAATGAATGAGGTACAATCCTTTATTTTCCACTGAAGCGTATAACAGTCATAATTACGTCTGTGCTTACATTTATACACATAACGACTAAGGATGGTGGCGAGTGAAGACAACATGACAAAGTAAGTTGTAATGGATTTATCAATATGAAAACTGAATTGTACAGGATGCTTTAAAATAGAGTAAATGTTTATATAGTTATTCATCCATTTATAAGCCAATAATATTGCTAAATTGACAAAATTCCAAGACTTATCATCCTAACCTATACGTAAAAGAATATAGTCTACAAGTATATCATCTTTTATTGTCTTCGATAACCAAAATGCAACCTTTCTATCACACCTTCTGCAAAACTGTATATATGTGATGGCGTCTTCGCTGCAACCAGATCCATGCTAGTACTGGCACCATAGAAGTGGGCTATAAAATACTCGTACTGGCACAATAGAAGGGGGCTATAAAATACTCGTACTGGCACCATAGAAGTGGGCAATAAAATCATAAATACGCCCAGAAAAGAATTGCTAAGTCTTCAAGGATTTTGAAGAAAACAAAACCTTCTATGATTATGGAAGAAATTGCCAGCTAACTATAGCATTTTCTTAAATGAATCGTGCTACACATTTTGGTCATATATATATATATATATATATATATATATATATATATATATATATATATATATATATATATATATATATATAAGAATCCTATAAGCTATTACCATCATCGTAGTCGTCGTCATGCTAGTGATGATAATAAAGATGCTGCTGATCATGATCTTCTTCTTCTTCTTGTTCTTCTTCTTCTTATCATTATTATTACCTTTTCTTACAATTATGGTGATATAAGAAATGGCTGCTTCCCGTAGCTTTGGAGATCAATTACATGTCCGTAGTATTCTGTTTGTTTTCAAATTAGAGCGTCCGCCAAAGGCTTACACAAATCGGACTAACAGCTGCCTCGCTAGGCGCTCAGCATTAAGAGATTAGTGTTAGAACTGGTCGGCCTGGTGTCAGGATAATGTGACTGGGTGGGACATCATGCAACATGTCTGCGGCATGATGCCCCAGTGCTAGACATCACTATAAACTGCCACACTGCAGACATCGTAGCGATATGACTGAAAAATTGTTAAAGCTACGTTAAAAGTTCAAATCACACACACACACACACACACACACACACACACACACACTGTTTGTTTTCAAGGAGTGTCCCATTGCAAATGTCATGATTATACCGTTATTGGAATAGGAATTTTGGCCAGGTCAGTATCACCTTATTATGGATTATACAAACAGATTATTGTTTTTATGTCCATGTATATGAAGATTTCTGTACATTTAAAATACATTCAGATATTTGCACATGAGACATTTAAACCATGTTATGCCAAATAGGATCTATATACAGCGTACTCATCCCACCACACCCGCGCCCTACCACCACTATCAAGAACACTCGACTGTCTTAAAGATAGTATATAGCAATTTCGTAAGCTTGAGCAAACTTAAGTTATTCTAATACTACGTGGTCAAAATTGTCACAAGTGCACAAAGGGTTATACCTTTCATGTGGTGATGTGGCGGTATGGTCAGGTGTAACAGAGGGCAGATAATAGTCACGATCCTCTGATCTTCGCCTGATTAACAAATTGCTTTCCAATGTATGACACCTTAACATATTTTATAAACAAGCAAACTCTTGATGCATGAAGACTCCACTCTAAGCATTGACGTAATAACCATTTCGTGTCCTGGGTTGAAATGCAGGTGACTACATGCATGTGGTTCGTGTGTACGTGCCTATCGTTTCTTATATATATATATATATATATATATATATATATATATATATATATATATATATATATATATACACACGTATGCATGTATTCCACCTTATTTTGGGTCACATTGGCAGTCCCCTGTATGTTTTCAGCGATTTGCATAAAATACCGAGCAGAATTTATCAGCATAGGCAGATCCAGTTTGTTTTCGCTCTTTCAATCATTGTTTTAAGATAATAATTATTTGTAAGTTTTTAAACAAAATCTTGGGTGTAAATCTTACTTGCCAATCGATCCTGTAAAGATTTTGTAATTTATTTTTACCTTCACAATTTGATTCTGTGGGTATTAATGTTTGAGCTGAATATCGTCCTAACAATCCAGAATTAGCTTACTAATTTAGCACATCGGTTGTCATGCATAGGTGTTGGAAACCAGTACATGGTTGAGAAAATCACATTAAGGGATGGGGGGGGGGGGCCGAAAGGGCTACCATAGTTAGGGCCCCGAATAGTAACGGAAGCTAGGGAGAAATACGTATAGGGGATTGTGGAGCTGCTGAGCTGCAAGATTACACACACACACACACACACACACACACACACACACACACACACACACACACATATATATATATATATATATATATATATATATATATATATATATATATATATATATTCACGCATATAAATAGATGCATGACAAATCGAGAGTAAAGTCTGTAAGAGAAACAGATTTTATAAATTTAATTTCTGAAATAAGGCGAACAAGGATTAACATGAAAAACAGCTCCGAGGCACCGCTATACATAATTCATTGTTTGGTAGGAATGGAAACTAAACTATTGAAGGACAAGGGGGAAAGAAAAGTAGGTCATATAATTTATTTAATGCGGGATTATTCATGTAATGTTATGACAGTAATTGGACTTTAATTAAATATATCTACTTATTGCTGTCAAGAGAAAGAGAAAATGGCCCACATTTTATGCTCTGGTTAGCATAGATACATTTTACAAACTCAGCAGCATGTTCAGTCGGGACAGGTTAGTACAATTGCAAGCCCCCTTTACACGTGTATTGGAATGAAGTAAACCTTTCATGCCTCGCGATTAAAGTTATTGGTATAAACAAATCCCTCAATGCAGGTCCTGTGAAACTAATCGCAACCAGAATTATACTATTTTGAACATTTTTAAAAAAATATTATTTCCGAATGGAACCTTGATTGACACAGAATTGACTCGTGAATATGCATGTCTACATTAGAAGCCCTCTCGGAGTATTAAAAGTAAACATGTAACAATTTAATTGGAACCAGTCCACGAATGATACTTTCTTAGCCAACTGATGCAACAAAAAGCCAGCATGCTCCAAATATATTGATATGAGACATCAATTCATTATTGCACCGGTGAGTCAGTTTGCCACTTCGGCCAATCACGTGTGCTTTCTCGTGTGCATTTTAGGTACCTTACATCCTCGTAGAACAGTTGCTAACATGCACTCAATAAAATTACATTCGCAAGGAAAGCGAGAAGACATAACTGATATCCCCAGGGCAATATTCTTTTGAAAACATTTTCTCTGAATATGGCTTATCATCAGTCGAAAGGGAGATCACTCATAACCCGAACCATAAGAGTGACAGGTCTTCCTAAACTTATTATAGCCTTGTAATTCTTGACATTGATTGGAAAAATAATTCCGTTTAAAGTTACAGTACATACTAGTGTTACACTAGGAAATGTTACAGTCTTCTTCAATAAACTTGTAAATTTGTAGCCTTGTATACCCACCCCCCCCTTAAGAAAAATGCAGGTAAATAAGGTGAATAGCATACAATTAGACTACCAACTAGGAAGCTAACTACATACCTGGAATCTGACGTTAATTCACCCGAATCAGCAAATATCAAAACAAGATCATGGGATACGACCACGTGGAAAGAGACCACATTCAAAATTAATGAAGCGGGGCAGAAATGTTATTCCTGACCAATAAACTGACTGAATTTTGATCATGTAAAACAATGCCGATCAAATGCAACTATGCTTAAAGGTGTCAATGTACGAAAACTGTAAAACTCAACACTTGTCCTGCTATGTGTGTGCGTGCTTACGTTTAGAAACCTTATTACTTCCCAATTCCTAAACTGATTTTTAAAATATTTTTTTCACAAAGAATCAAGAAGAAAACACGTATAGAGGAGAAATAGATACCGTGATTAAAAAGGCAATAAAAATCTCCAAGAACATAAAAGGTTATCAAAGTCATGAAATATTTGAAGGGGTCTTAGCAAGACTCAGTTTAACCACTATATTTAACCTAAAATGAGTCAGTGACAGTAGAATTGGATGGGCACTTTAGACACAAACGGGAGTATTGTGTTACCTAAGGTCAACAATCTATGAGCATAAGAGAAGATGGCATCCGGCCGCCATGTTGAAAAAAATGTTTTGTAACAATGTGGCATGAGGCTACGGTCTGTAATCGATCAAAAGTACCATATTTCATCATACGTTTCACATGAGTCTGTCTGTCTGTCAATGTGTTTGTGTTTTAAACAGAGAGAGAGAGAGAGAGAGAGAGAGAGAGAGAGAGAGGCGTATATAGTATATTTGGGTACCTACGCAAAGCTTAACGATGGGTCCCTGCAATGTTAATAGCTAGGATGTTTTTGCCCCTATATAAAGCTTACTGATGGGCCCCTGAAATGTTAATAGCAATTTTGTGGGTACAAAATTACAGTATTTGATGGGTGGTATATTTCCTGCTCCTTGTTTCTTTCTATAGTGTAGAAAATAATTTGTTTGGATGGGCTAGTTGGCCCTTTGTATTTATGGGCCCCTATGCTTTGCATATTCTTATATAAACCAACTTAGATTGTACATTGTTACCATTGTGTCTAGCCAATCAGATTGCTTATAATGACTGAATTGTTTGCTTTTGATTCAGGACATCAGGCAAGATATGTATTAAATATTAGGCTTTTTCATTATTAGAACTTGCACTTCCAGTGTATATAAAGTAAACAATTCTAGAATCAAGCTAAAGACTTTTATAATGTAAAGCTCTGAGTTTGAGCTTTTGTCGTTTTTTTAAAAATTTTGTTTAACAGTAACACTAGACAACCATTCGGTTTATTTAATATCCAGCCATAACATGTGTCCTACCGAACAGACAATAATAATAATAATAATAATAATAATAATAATAATAATTATTATTATTATTATTATTATTCATTAGACCCTATAAAATTATTAGCAGTAATAGTAATCGAGTTAGTAGTAGTATGGAGTACAATAAGAAATAAACGTAGTAAAACCTTTTTTCTTTTGCCACATTATAGGATAACGAAATATTAACATTAGATGTCCTCTTTTTATGACTTTAATTTACATAACAGTTTTATTTCAAGCCTCTGCTAATCTTTTATGCGTTTCCCATCTTTTCTTAGCTCAGCAATGCATTGCAGCCCAAGAAGATTGAAGATTGCTGTCTTAACTGCTGTGGTTTTATGCATTGGTGTCGCAGCTCTGGTAACCTACTTCGTCCTCAAAGAAACGGGCTCAAACGCTAATGGTAAGATACCTCATATTCTTGCTCGCGGAAACAGACATCAGTAGGACAGGGTGGCATGTTAGGGACAAACGGATATGGGCATATTAAATAGGGTCAAAAATTTAATTTACGGCAACAAACGAGAAATTTAACATTTGGCCTTCATTTTGAAAGGCATGTTTTGTTACAATGTATGATGAGGTGATGGTCTGAACTCGAGCGGAAATGCCATATTACGTCATAGGCTTATCACGTGTGGCGAGTCTGTTTGCAACAGTATAGCGTGTTGGATGTATTTAGTGGGAAATAGATGACATGTAGTTTCTTTTGCTTGATGCATATAAGGAGAGAAGAATATATTGAATATTTGTATTTTAACCTAGTGAACTGAGAGAGAGAGAGAGAGAGAGAGAGAGAGAGAGAGAGAGAGAGAGAAAACCACTTTTCTATTTTATTATCAGTTCTAGAGAAATCTTACAATATTCTACAGGGAATACAAGACTATATTGGTGAAGAAAATCGACGCAATATTGGCCACGCATTATAGTATCAGATAACTGTAATCTCACATTATTAATAAAGTGGATGCAGCATTTCTTCTCACTGAGTCAGTGGTGTTGACCTCCAGAGAAGATGATCGATAAGAATCAAAATATTCCACACTGTGGTCTTTCCGAAAGTAGACAGCTACCCTATGGGTTCCTGGACAATGACTGTCGTGTCTTGTGATAACGTAGACTTGAACAACTTCAGTTTTAGTAGACACCAAGTGATTCCAAGAAACTGTATACGAATTATGAGTGAGAAGGTAATGAAGTTTCCAAGTGCTAATTTTTCATGGGTAATAATAAGTCATCAGTTCATACTTGACGTTTTCCTTGAAAACAAAAACAACAAACAGTCAAGAAAGTCGATGAACGGACTTTGTTCTCTGCTGCAAAGAATTTAAGTCAGCAGATGTAAGAAAATGCCCTTCAAGTCTGTCAAAATCTTCACTTCTAAGACGAGGGACCATGCATCTTCCAGATACACTTCCAAAGTGTCTTCTGATATCATCGTCAAACATTTGTCGTGCTGCAGTGGACACTAGATGATCGATTTTACAACCACAACAATGTACTCTGTTTGGCACTCAGATTCTTTAAGCCAAGTGACGAGCAAAACACCGTATAAAATCATCGTGACATGATCAGGACTTGTATTTTTCTCTTCTTGTACACACATGGACTGTATTGAACTGTGTTCTGGATGCTTGCTACCAGTCTCTTTATTTACAGTAGTGACTTCTTGTTCAATATCTTTCTTTTCTGAATCTTTTTCTACATCCTCTTTTTTTTCTCGTCACTCAGTGTACGTGTCGGCTGCTGTTATGAATAGAATATATCCTTTTTTACATATCTCCACGGGTTATTGTTCCATTCTTTTTTAATAGTCTATTATCACTTTCTCCAGACTGTTGTTGTCTCAAACAATGTCAAATTCAGCATACCAGATGATACTTCTGTGTTCACCAGAGGCTGAGCAAACTGAAGTTCCACACGGAGTTGACCTGATGTTATAGGGTGGAGGCGTTTTTCGTCGCTCTCTTGATTTGGATTGAAATTAAATCCCCACAAAGAATATCCGCCCGCATAATGGTAGTACAAAATGCCGTGACTACTACTGGTTCCTAATTGTCCTATGGCTTCAAACGGGCTCAAGTAGGATATGAAGATCATTTTTCTGGGTAACGTTTCTCTGGTATACAATGTCTGCCCATCTCGTACGATTTCTATCCTTGACACGTTGAAATGTTGGAAGTCAAAACGGTTTTGATCGATAGATCCACTGAGGGCTGCATTGCTGACGATACCATTTCGGTAGTTGACCTTGGAGAACATTATCTTAGATATGGGATCGTAGTCCACGGGCAAAGGTGAAGGTTTTGACTTTTATTTCCATGTAAAGGTTTCCCCTTCTGTTGTTCTTCTAACAGTCTGATTGATTTCGTTTCCCACTTTAGGTACTATTTCCACGCTTCGCACATAACGTCTGACTTGTTCGGGGTTAAACTTGGTACTCGTTAGCATTAACTATCAAATGGAACAAGGTACTACTACTTCGATTTAGTATCAGACGTACATCAACACCATAAGAAATATTTGTCCTGCATCCACATGTTCAAAATGCAAACGATCCGTCATTTCTAAACCACGTCGTTGTTTGATTTTCTTTTGGCATTCTTTGAATCTAACATTGAGAGCATCCCAGTCTTCGATCAACTCGCTGAAGCATCCATAGTGTCAGATTTCCACAACACTGAAGCATGCAGTTGCGTGTTCTTCCCTTGTTTTCCAACGTCAAGAGATTTCCCAAGTAATCTTGGAAAGGGAAAGTGTCAGCCTAAATTGGCAAGAAGATATCAATGGCCAGTTACTAGTAAGATCTATATTACCCACTTGGTTTGTTATGATATCACTCGCACAACAGTGATATCATTCACACGACGGCTGGTCTGAAATAAGTTTGGAAACTTCCCCTGAATGGTATAGATTTTGCTTAAAGCTTTAGATCTTCTAATAGAATCTGAATAACTTCCTTGCCAAAATAAGCAGATAGCTGTCAAAAGTCTGTTTGTTGCCTTGAAAGTATATTTCTTACTATATTTTCAATTTAAATTAATTTAACGCCAACCAGTGTTGTAAAGTTGCTAGGTTGTAAAGTTGCTAGGATTCTTTTTTTTTTTTTTAAAAAAAAAACTATGTTACGTTCCTAACAGCTCATATTCTTTTGAATAATATCGCTGTTGTAAGGCTGTTTTTACCCCTGGGTCATCTCAACCTTAGCACATGGTTTCCGCTCATTTGTACACGAGAAAGTTGACTCGACACAACCTCACTTCTATTATCACCAAATAAAATCCCATCAAATACGAATTAAAAGAACCATATTATGTAGGACGGCTTAAATACACTTTATTGTGACGTCATCAATAAATTGTGAAGTGTGACAATTGATGCCTTGCAACATTGTAAACATATTTACCATCACTGTAAATAAATAATTTCTGACTTTTTCCTACGATGTTTTAGGCAAAACGTTCATATTCTGCACTAAAACTGTTGAAGATGAAAGATAGCAAATGCAATCCAAAGCATACGTGGTTTTTTCTTTTTTTTTTTTTTTTATTTCAAGGTGACATGTTACCAACAAGCTTTTTGAAGGTGATATTATCTAATGGGAGATAGCTCACTATTAGGCATATAGTTTGATGGGTATCGGTGAAAGCAGATTTTAGCTCTTACATGTACGGCACCGATTCCACGATTCCCCTTTTCTGTACGACTGTACTTGCAATAAATGTTTAAAATGTACGACGCCTCTGATCGTGCCGACTTACTTGCACCACGTCACAAATGAAAAGGTTTTGCATGCATCCAATTAGCACAGCAGTTACAAAGATTCATAAAGGACGTAAATATCCGTAATCAGATTAATTTAGCTTCGGTCACTCAACATGAGTCGGTTGTCATCGCTATGCACTGGAAAGCCAAACCAGTGGGTTAACAAAGACAGATTAAACCAATAATGAAAACAAAGTTAGTCCAATCACACAGTTACCGTAAAGAAAATGAAAATTGTATTAGCCAGGAGGAAGGAAGCAAGATCATTTTTATGTTCGCGCCACGTCATTTTCACGTCAAGCACATAATGACGTTAAAATCTCGATGTCAGCGCTTGAATAACGGATGGAATCAAAATATATCTCTGGTGTGGATTTTTTTCCGTAATGAACGTTTGTTGAATACCTCGGACCCATGTTGAAACCGTGGGTTTTAAGGACCTTCCTTGAGAACAAAATGAAAATATAAGATTTTTGGGCAGATATACGGAAATATTTCACGAGTATGAAATGAAAACATTTTGTATTGTCATTCGTGACTTCTCGTAGATATCCTCTATATATTATGATGAAAGAAAAATGAAAATTCATGGTATCCATATGTTTTATTTTTCATATTTTCAGCTCAATTTGTGGAAGATTCGCTACAGGGAAAACAAGGTACCCTAGTATCCAGTTCATACAAATTTTCAAGAAACCTTGTAAAATATAGAATACACACACGATTGCTCATTTCAAACGAAATTTGTGAAGTGAGTTGAATACTTATTATCTTGTGCTAGTCTTTGAGAACTAAATATTTAAATAGTTTCATAAGTTTAACAAATCTACAATGAAGCATTAAACATGAACCAAAGATAACTGTCTTCCCCTTTCCATGTCCTTTTCCATCTGTCTAAAATTTACTGTCATTTCGGCTTTAAAATATTCTCTTCTTCTTGTACTTGTACTTCTTCTTCTTCTTCTTCTTCTTCTTCTTCTTCAGTGTCCACTATCATCTACTACACCCATTTTAAAAAAGATTTCAATGATTTGACTCTCATTATTTACAGCTCATGGAACAAATACGACACTGGCCAAATCTGACAAAGGTAGGCATGTGACTTTCTTTAATTCTCCTTAATTCTCTTCGATATATTCTGTCCACATCCTCAATTACATCCTCGGAACATTTCTAATTTCTAAGAAGTACAATAAACTTAATATGTATTGATCATTTTCCATTGCATTTCACAATACAGCGTTTATCCATTCACACGATGATTACTCGTTACTATTATATCGCGATCTGAAATATCCCCATGTTAACACAATATACTGTTTTACGGAGCTAAAATCACTGAATAAACAAATCTGTTGGGAACTACTATAGAGTGCCTGTGACCCGTTTAGCAAATCGGAAATTATAATAAAATTTATGAAAGTAATAATATGCAATTATCGGCTTTTCATTACTTCAATACATTGGTTTATTTAACATCGCATTAAGCGATTCTTACCGTAATCTAAACATATCCCCGTGGGAGTACAAATCGTCGTTGCATGGAGCTGTGAAAAGAAAAAAAGGAAACCAGTCCATTGTATTACAACTGAGTACTTGTGACTTGTCCAATGTTCATTTGTAGAGACTTTGAATGTTGTAATTTTCTGACGGGTTAAGAGACAACATGTCAAGAGAGAGCCTTCTACTGAAGTAATCCAGAATACAAATTATTCCTAGTGTTTGCGAGGTGGAGGAAAGGCTCTGTCTGTGATATTGAGTGTAATTTTAGAAAATGCTTGCTCCTACTGAGTGTAGTAGAATTAGAACTGGAATTACACTGAAGATATCATTAAGCAACGCATAAAATCATACTTCATTGTTATATGTATATGTATGATGTATGTATGTATGTATGTATGTATGTATGCATGTATGTATGTATGTAGGTAGTTACGTAGGTAAGTAGATAGGTAGGTAGTAGGTAGGTAGGTAGGTAGGTAGGTAGGTAGGCTGTCAGGTAGGTAGGTAGATAGGCAGGCAGGCAGGCAGGCAGGTCGGTCGGTCGGTCGGTAGGTAGGTAGGTAGGTAGGTACATACATACATACATACATACATACATACATACATACATACATACATACATGAAGCATGATGTTATGCTTAGTATTATATTTATTATTTAAACGAAATTAAGGTATATATGTTTTGATACATTGGAAGGGGGTGGGGTGGAAAGTTTCTCTTTGTCTAGTTGCTTGATTTTTATATTGAAGAAAGAGAGTATCTTACTACAACCTTCTGTTCCTTTATTGTAACTCCTGGCATGGCCAAAGGACAAAACATTATCTCTTTTATTCTCTCTTTAACTGACCGACTGTCCCTGTCTATTCCTTTCCTATCTTTGATGACCCCCACCCCACCCCACCCCCCAAAAATACTACACCGTTGTCTCAGATAGAGCAATTTAATCGTGATCCTTGTCGAAATGTGCACATTTTAATGTCTTCCATTTTAGCTCCCCAAACATTTACGACTTGGACAACTCAGGGTAAATATCTTTCTTTTATCATATATGTGTATCTTATTTTCAAGTTTTCTTCCATAAAATCTATGAAAATTTAAAACTCATTTCACATTTGGGATTATAAAAATATAAAAGTTAAAGAAGGCAACCCTCGAGATGCACATGGGTGTGCGTGTGTTAATTTATATTTTTCTTCCCTAGCTTAAATGTTGAATTTTAATCAATATTTATCGTGCATTTATATTCCTGGAATAAGGAAAATATATTTGCGTCTGAAAACGAAAACAAATTATATTCATCAACTAATTTAGAGTTTTTCCTATAAGCAGTTTAATTCTCTACCATTAGAATAAATGTCCGTATGGCCTTTGCTATAACTGATGTGAAAACAGTTACTAGGAAAATACAATAATCGTCAGGGAATATTATCAAGAGTTTATGAATGGACGTAGCAGTTTCCATTAATGCCATACGTTAACAGGATCCAATAATAATACTTTAAAATATAAAACTATGAAAGAAGTTTTAAGTTTTGTCGTTAGTAGGCGACGTTATAATACGCATATTGAATTTGTACTGAGAAAAAAAAAAGATGTGAATTTAAGCAATGTTTAAATAAGTTTTTTTCTTCATTTTTTCTTCAAGATCCTCAGACGAATTTGAATTACAACATGGATACCAAAGGTTATTCTCTCATCTCTTTTATTGGTTATTT
The DNA here is from genome assembly GCA_016617855.1 of Megalonaias nervosa. NCBI lineage: Eukaryota > Metazoa > Mollusca > Bivalvia > Unionida > Unionidae > Megalonaias > Megalonaias nervosa. The sequence continues at coordinate 118,126 of JAECUM010004358.1, read as the reverse complement.
TCCTTGTTTCTCTTTCTAGCTCTGCTTTCGACCTTAGAATACATACTGTTTATTTCGCTCTTCGTCTTGGCTCTCCTTTTTCCGGATGTTTTACCGAATACTCTCTACAAATTTTGTGAGGGTAAAATTACCCGAAATCCTTTAACTTTTCTTCAATTTGATATTTTGTCTTTGTTTCTGTATAGCTTTCGGAACAAGTCTGAAACAGAAAACATCCGCAGAAGTCACCCTTTATCAACCCACTCCATCTTTTTGAATTAATTAAAGCTCTATTTTTCATTCTTATTTATTTGTGGGGACTTTGATTATTTCGCTTTGTTTTGATTTTTATTTCTGACAAGTTGCGGTATTTTCCATTTCGTGGAGAGTTCAAAGCACTATTTGACCCTACACTGACGGGGTGGAAGAAAGTTTTTATCAGTGATGTTTATTATCATGTTCCCCAAATCCACTCTTTCGCGCAGTGTAGTAGAGAAGTCACGGAAGTAAACCAGAATATATTACTTATCTACTTCCCCAAAAACTTTACTTACACATGTGCAGCATTGTTAAAATATTCAATATGTATTGCATTTTACCCATTCCAAAAGGCTTATTTTAATGTAAGTATAAAGAATATTTCTGACGAGAGGCGGGGAGGGGAGGGAATATTATGTACAAGATTACTTTGCAATTTTCTATTTTCCTGACACAACTAAGAAGGCTAAAAGAAATAAAACGAGCAATAGTTCTATCCCCTTTTTTGTTTACTTAGCTTAGCGTCCATTTGACGTCAGAATTTAAGCTCTTGATGTCTCCCTCCCCGACACTGTCCTGCCTCTTTTTCACGGGTATCTCAAAAGGAACTTTCCACCGATATTATACCATATTAAACGATAAATCGTCAGGCGACGGTAAGAAAACAGAACTAATTATGAATTAAGTGCGGAGCCAACTCTATTTCCATTATTTATTTTTCTCTTTTGATATATATAAAATGTTTCAGATGTTACTTTTACTCTTTCGAAAAGTGATGTGTACATTGGAGACAGTGATGTACAAATGGTCTGCCTCGTTTGGAACTATTCTGGTCTTAAAAAAGTTGAAATCCATCGAGAATCGGCTGCAGCTGGAACAATACAAACCATCGCCAGCATCTCGCCAGATAACAGGAACGTAAACTCGAGTAGATTCAAGCTAAAGACGGGAACTATCACTTCTAATTCGGCAATAGTTCGTCTCAACTTCGCCAGCCAGGTGGCATGCGAAGACAGTGGACAATACCAGTGTACAGTGACGGGTGAACGTGTCTCAAACGCAACATTGAAGCTAGATCTACTGAGTAAGTTCAGAAAAATCTGATATGCTTGAAGCATGCTTACAGGCGTTGGGTTTTCCTTTGATGATTCAGGTTATTTTGAGCCCTTTAAAGTAGCCAGTGACGTGAAATGAAACTTTTAGGGAACAAAAATGTTTTATTATTTGGGTTAAAACATAACTCCTACATATACTCGAAGGGGAGAGTAACTTCATCGGTTGACTGAATCTCAGATAAAGACATTCAATGTAGCTTATTACATTTGTAAAGTGTTTCAGACAATCATATGGCGAATAACAGTCATATATATATATATATATATATATATATATATATATATATATATATATATATATATATATATATATACTTGTGTGTGTGTGTGTGTTTTTTTTCTGCAGCCCTTGGTACATGATTGTGTCTATATTATGCGCCATTTGTGTTCATGAATGTAAATTGTAACGATTATCTATAATGAAGATATTTTGTATAGCTGGATTTTGTACATGGGTATGCAGTTCTATTTTAAGATATTAAATAGTGTAGATTGCGTAGGAACTATAAATAGTTTTTGACATAGGTGTTTATGATCATAAATAATGATATTAATAAAACCTGTTGACATCTTTGTTTTAATTTCTCATTGGCTGGTGTGTTCAGGTGGGTGCAGAGAAGAATTAAGTTATTTTCCATTGGATGGGTTAAGTTAGGTGGGTTCTTTTACCATGTGGGATATTTGCAAAATGTCACGTAGCCAGAATGAGCAAAATGTGTTTTCACCCCTTTTGTTTGTATATAAGTACATGGAGCTGGACAATTTTGATCATTGTTATTTCTTATGTTCTTGTTGCAAAATCAGTCTTCAGACGAATTCAGTGTTGTGTTTAGATACTATTTGAGAGGAAACATTTGTTTGGATTATTCACTGGAAGTAAAGAGTGCCCATTGGACTAAAATTTATTCTTGGACTGTTGTGAATTATTGAAAGGAGTCCTGGACAATGACATTTTGATAAATCAGGACTGCTGACAGTGCAATACATTCGAGGATCTGAAATTCATTCGGACCATTCAATTCTTTAGGACTAGAAAATAAATTTTTAGGATTGTTTTGGATTCAATTCAAAATACTCCAAGTTCTCTTATATTTTCATTATAAAAATTTGATAATTAAATTATTTAAGTCTTACAAAACTTGTTGGTTTTGCTTCTTTCTGTTACTTACTTTATGATCCTAGTGTCGTAACACGATCCTTACTTTTTATTGACTCTTTCTGCAACAGGAAAGCCAAGTAAACCTTCGTTAACCTTATCCAGAGACATGGTAGAGGGAAAAGAAAACCGAGCGGACCTACCGTTTATTTGTGAGGGAGACGTGGGTTTTCCGGCCGGAAAACTTGTTCTTGACTCTGACTTTACAAGTAACTTTTATCCATACATTACGAATATCAATACAACAATTTCAGCGGAAACATGTCAAGCCTATCAAAAAGTCACTTTCTACTATGCATTTTCAAGAGACTGGCATGGCAAGCAAATTCGTTGCTCTGCCATCAACTACCGAAGTCTACGACAAAATGAGATCCCACCATTTGATAGACAGTTAGTTGAAGTTGTACCAGGTCAGTATGCTGCAAGGTCCGGAGGAGTCATATACCAACAAATCCTAGGCCTCTCAAACAGGTTTTCGTAGCCAAGCGTGTTAGATGTTGTGTTACCTTTCCACACTCCTCATCCTCCACATCATTTGAAAAAATTATCACAGGTCTGATAATATACTTGTGCATGTTTTTGGGGTTCGTTTTCAGCCCCCTCCTCCGTGGGGAGAACATGTAATTTTCAAAAATGTCCCATGTCCCTACATAATATTATATTACAATCATACATACCTCGCCTTACGCAAATTCCCATAAATGACAGTGATAGATTTATGGGCCATACCCTGGTCATAGTTTTGAGGTATGGGAACTTGAGTCAGTCTGGAGGGGAGGATTAGAAAACTGAATATTTTTAAAAGCATATATGTTATATCTCACGTATGTGTTTGTTATGAAAATGATTGATAATATTATGCCATCGGCAATTCTCATAGACAACGTGGTGATTGGCAACGGTGTGCGATTGAAATCTATTTAAACATAGTTTAAATTCAAGAAAGTTACTGTATGCCCCAAAGTTTTGTGATTGGTAGCTTTATGAATGAGATTAATTTTCAAAGTCAGAAAGAGCGAACGTAAAGTACGTACAAAGTCTTAATATTGTTGGCGTGCTATAAAATTTGCATCAGATATTTAAATATATAAAATATGAATGAATACTTAAATAGGTTGATTGCGATTGTCTCCCATTGACAATTAAAAATTAAGTTTTAATACAATTTGGTAGGCATACTTGCATTCATATTTATATGGCCTAATTTGGTGTGATTTCATTGTTGCGATGTATAATTAGATGTTTTAAATTTAAACTATGTTATACCTAAATCGCATAACCTAAGCTAAATAGGTGTGGTAGGCATGCAAGTGTTCACATATGGCTGTTCTTATTACAGTTTGGTTCCATTTAAGCAATATTTGTATTCTGTTCGCTTGCTATACCTGTTTGCTTTTAAAACAATCTGTTACATGCATATATAAACATCTTGATTAGATTATTGTACCATTTAAATAAACTGAGCTAATCTTCCTGGCTGTAAGACATTTTAGGCTTCGATTTTTGGGCTACGTATTTTACAAATATAATTGTCTTTGGCTTGTTTGTTTTCATTTTTCATAGCTGCATACTGTCAGAATCTAGAACGCCGTCTGTATTACCATCCATACAACTGCAAGAACTATATTGACTGTGTTGATGGGAACGTGCATGTTGGCTTGTGTCCAGACACTCTGTGCTTTGGTGTCTACGAAACCAACCGATGCAACTATTGCACTAATACAGCGTGTGTCACTGACGTCGTTGGTATGTACAGACCATAAATATTGGTTTTCATATTATTGGAAGATATGACATTGCTTCGGACATGACTGGGTTATTGTGTCTGCTATTAAGTAATACGACAAAAGTTTGCAATGAAACTAGTTTAATCATTTGAACTAGAATATGAAATTTCTATACTGTGTTTAAATAGTTACGATTTAAACTATATGAATTTAAAATTGAGTGGACATTATGATACATCAGTGATTACCTTAAATCAGCGTTTGTGGGTTGATTTACATTACAGTATCTGGTTCTTATAAATAACTCGGAAATATCGTCATAATCTTAAAAGGTGTTAGGATTTTTGTATTATCATGTTTTGTTCCAAAGACAATGCAACAAAATTAACTACTATGTTTATACACTTTTTATGCTGCTTGTTTATATAAATTAAATTGTTGATACATTATTTTATTTTGCAGATGATGTTTGTTACGGGTCAAATGTGCAACTAGTACACTATACAAATAGTAGATGCAGCATGTACGTTAACTGTACGGAAAGATTGGTGCGCGATTGTCCACAGAATAAATGTTTTGATGTCGTTAATAAAATATGTCCAAGTTGGACGCCTTTTCTAACAGGTAATCAGCTTACAATCTGTTTTATATTTTGGATTGTTTTGTGTATATTGTTGATATGGTTGTAGTATTTGAGTAGTAGAATTATAGGGATCTAAGATTGGCTGGCCAATTCCAGTTCTTGATCCCAAAACCCCTTCTCCATACCATGTGACTTTTTTCCACTGGTGACTTGTATACTCGTGCGTCTGTGAATGTAACCCACGCGAGCCTACTCATACCTAGCGCCGCGGTTCAACGGAGGTAGTTTTCTATTTCAACCGACATGGTCTTGATATCTGCCATGCTAGTTGTTTCCTCTTACATGGCACCGAGTATTGTTTACTGATTGTATTGAGACTTTGCGCTGCAGCGAGAAATTCTGAATAGACACGTATTCAGATATGTAGACATAGCTAAATTATTTTTCCAGCGCCGACACCGTCACTGGTTGCTATATATTTTGCCATGACAGCAAAAAAACTGGTGTATTGATGATGGTTTCTGTAATCACAGTTCCAGCAACACCAAAGTCGTTGGTCGCGGCAGTGATTTCACATAGCATCTACGACCACACATTCACGTTTGTATTCGCGAGTAAAACGGTTTTCATTTCGATTTGATCTTGCAACTGTTATTCTACTTCAATTATGTTTTTGCCTCGGTAACTTTGAGAGTCCATCACAGGTTTTCTATTAATATTATCGTTGTGGAGATTAATTACTCAACAGCTTGGTCTTGTTCGGGTGTATGAGAGCCTGGGAACACCACTATGGAGCAGATATTGGTTGGCTATGAACAACATTGCTTTTGGTATAGCATCGCTGTCATGTGATCCATCCCAGCGTGAAATGGAAATATTCCACCGGATTTTTGCATGCATTACCACAAAATTTGATTGCGTTAATATCACCGAGGTGTTCTTTTGTTTGGATTCCTTTAACTTGTTAAGTTGTGTTTGTGTTAGCCACACGAGGACAATTCAATTTATTTTTAGATTTAGAAAATTTAAATGTGACTCTAATTGCACTCTTTACTTTTGCAAGCTGTTTATGTTGAGACCAACTTTCACTTCGTGATATGACATTGTTTTAAGTGTGCTGTTCAATTACCAAAATTACGAATTTTCCAAAGGCGCATCAATAGCTCTCATTCGGCCACCTGTGTCCTCCACCATCACAGTCTCCTCGGAGATCATAGCAATTCATCTGTAACGACAGGCTGGAACCGCACGTACACATGAGTGGAAGTACATGTCAACTACAGACTGCTTAAACAACGCCAGGAATTCTAATAAAAAGGAATATATGGGGTACAAATTATGCAAGTCTGCAGACTCGTGTCAACGTTTTGGTATCGAGAACAGTTTGTGATATGCAGGCTCGACATGATTGTTTTTGAAGTCGAGCAAAATTTATTTGAAGGGTACCTGATGGCCGTTTAATCACAGAGAAACTTCAAACACTCATAACTTGTTAAATATCACCAAACTATGCTCTTGGTTATCATATCGATTTGCAATGTGAACAGCACGAACACGTGTTTTGTTGCGCTGAGACCAAGTTGGGTACCTATTTGCTATGGAAACTGTCCCAAAACGTTACTTTGGTGCGAGTCTGTGGTGACCACGGGAAAAGATATCATTGAAATTTCTTCATACTACATAAAGACAACAGTTGTGATTCTGTGTTCAGCGCAACGAAGGCATCCACAATACTGATGTTGTCAACAGAACCTTGCCAATAAAGACACCGACTGTACGCGTTGGAGGTTTCCTTACGAGCTAACGTGAGTGTGTTTGGCAACGAAAATAACGTAGCTGACATCTCTGCGAAATCCGATGATGTGACTGAGATGAATTGAATACGAAAAGAATCATGAGCCCCTATGTAGTTGTTCTCGACGATAATAAAATCTACGGTTATAATTGGGATTCGGAAGTAATAAATCTTCTAAAGCTGCAGCGCGGTCTACATGCTGTCGTTTAAAACACGGTACATGATCTGCATGCTCCTTTGCGTCCTTCTGAAACATTATTGATGGTCCAGCAGAACTTGCATAATCATCGCTGTATCTGGCAAATCCGAAAATATTCGTCGCAATGTGAACGATGTCAACAATTGCTTCGATTTCCTTTATGTCGAATAACATGCGTTAATGAAGAAGACCATGATGTCATCGTTGACAGATCTAATCTTGGAACCGGCTGTGTAATCATTATCGTTGTCACTACGGACAAGTCTTCCTTCTAGATCTAAAATAGACTCACACAGAATAAATGACCTAGACGAGTTCTGCACTTCTACTTTTAATGGCCTGAGGTTCCTTGCCAGGTAAGAATAATAATGAAAATCTCTTTTGCCTCGATTAACATCACAGGCAATGGATGTATCGTTGAATTTTGCCATCATTTGTATATTATAGATTTCGTCTAATACCTTTTGCCATCCAGATCCGTAACCAGCTTTCCATTGCCACATTTGCAATTTTCAAATCGGCCGGAGCAGCGTCACTGATTACTTTCCCAACGGGGACTGGCATTGTTGTTGATGGCGTTATAATTGCCTTTGATTCTTCCCGGATGCCCAAGACACTAATCATGGTAGACTTGCATTGCATCTTGTTTAGCAATCACTACAACAAGCGAGGCCAGGGCCACTAGTACCTTTGGTGCGACCGTGGACAATCGCCGTGCACCATCACAAAGGCCTAACTGATCAATATGACGTGTAATCGGATTTTCTCACGCTGACAATACATACGGGTACCACGCGTCCACTAACGGCTGTTATTTTATTCGATCAGGCCGATCTCATGTATAGCTGTATCGCCAAGGTCTCGCTTCTGATATCCAACGCGACGCTGTCCTGGTCCACCCTGGTGATCTTGATAATCCTCTCAACCCTCTAGACAGTATTTGCAACTGCACTCTGCATGGCAGCATTGGTTTTGCAAATAAAGAGGAAGTGCCTCAGAATTCATCAACGGTATTATATAGATCTAGATCATCGATATTTTTAGTTCATACATTAAGGTGCGAAACGCCTGCACGTCCATGATGCTGCCGGTGAACAACCGCTGCCAAATTGATGCGGCCTCGTTGAAGAGTTTTGGCACGTTGTTGTGGAGGAGAACTGACCTTACGAGTATTTCCAGTTGATCCGAAAGATTGTTGGGGTCACACGGTCCACCAACGCCTTCTTCTTTCTTTGGTTGTTTTTTTTTTTCTTCTTATTATCAGTCTTTGAAGTGTTTTGACCAGATCAACGGTCAGCTGCTGAGGAGTACATCTTTCTTAGTACGCCTTGGTTGCTGTTTTTATCATCTTTCGCTTCTTGTGTGGTTTTTTTTTTGTGTGCTCAAGAACTACTTTTAGGACTGGGAAAGGTTCTACCAGTGGACTTTTACACCGTTGTTCGATTTCTCCTTGCCAAAAAATATATCTTGTAATAGCGGGCCACGTTTTTGTAGGTATAAATTGTCTGAGCTGGGGATCATATGATGTATGGGTTGGGGTTCGTCAGCAAGTTCGCTTTCTTATGATAGACGGTATTGAGGTTCGGGTTGTTAATAAGGCCTGGGTTGAAGTTCACGTTCTCATGCTTTCTGTTTGGGACACTGTTTCGTAGGTTTTCCCTGCTCTATGTATCCATAAAATCTTCATGCATTTGTTGCTTGTCTCCAGTTTGAAATGCATCACGTACTTTATTATAATATTAACACGGCTAGCCAGAGGGCTTGAGGACACCCCGTAATCTCCATGTATACCAATCTGGACCATATTTTGTCCATCATAAGACTTCGTTAGTACTTAAACACGAGATTGCTCCAATTAGGTGGTCTGGTAAGAGCGGCACGTATAGGACTTTTAAAAAATCCACGATGGCCTGGTTCACTGAATACTTGATCATTTCAGCATTGACTTGTACACGGATGGTGGTGATATTTTCATGTGCCGCTCTGACATCTTCGAATATACTGGTGCCTTTTGAGATAACATCAACGCTCTCTCCGATTTCTTCGATCTCTTCTTTGAATTTTTATATCTGCTCTGACATGCGTAAAGTAGTCTCAGCTGTTGCTTCTGTGCCTTTGGCCGTCCTGATAATAAGACCCTTTCCTTTTCTGTTCCCATCATCGCAACCATATGCGCCGCGGTGCAAACGTTTGTTCAAAGCCTGTTACGAGGTATTCACGTGAGGTCTGTCGCAAAGGAAACATGTCACTGACACTAATGTGACCAGCTATGACATCGTGGATCAGTTTCAGATGTTCGTGAGTAACTTTGAGGCGTCTGTCAGCATACTCTGCTATGGTGTGTCTGGCATCTTTTATCATCGTATACATTTATTATGGTTTTTAAATTGTTCCTTACAGACCCAATCGATACTTTTTTAGCGGGAGGCAGAACCTCTAGTCAAGGCGATTGTTAGAAAATCAGACGGGTTCTGTGTCGGCGGCACCGATGTATACGTGCGAGGAAATGAGCGTCAACACCACGAAATGTTAACATAATGCAGTTGAACCGGATCATTTTAGGCACGTGTGAAAATCGTTGAGTCACAAAAATCACATCTGTATTTTTAAAGGAAATGCTCTCTCGGAGTTGCCTTGCCAATCAAGCATCGCATCGTCGTACACGACAACCTTATTACGCTCGAGGTCAAGGTCGTCAATCGCTGAGGATTCATATATATCGTAGAAATGAAGATGTCTTCGACGACGCAAGCTCTTCGTGAAATCCCTCATTACATCATAACACAGCTAATAGTCTGCAGATGGTGCAAGCGAATACAACCAATCCATGATCAGATTCAACAATAGTTGAGGTTTGACGGATCCAGCCGGGCCAATGATCAGCGGACGAATCTAGTTTGGAAACATCTCCCCTCAGGTTTTGGTCGGTCAAGGATTTACCAGCGCAGAGAAGTCAATGACGGTGAAATTTCTTGCGCTTCTTCTTATTTACGTAGATACGATGTTGAATAGCAATTTTTGTTTTACTCAATAATGTCTTCATATTGTGTGCAATGCCGCAGGAAAATTCTTACCGCGAATCCAACTCGGGTTGGAATAAATAAAGTTATTGCCGGAAAAGATGGTACATGCGCATGATGAGGCCCAAACAAATGTACGATCGTGGGAGGAAGCAAACGAGGGTCTAATATTCGGCAGTGATATCTCTGCTGCTTTCCGGGACCCATTGGCGATAAGCATACCTTTGTTTATAATTATTGCTGGCCTTGGACTAACAAGATGAAACTAGTGTCGTCAACGTGTTCAAACGCTTCTATGCACGCGGACCGATCACATAGCTGCGGCTATTACAGTTCTATTCAGGCAAAGAATTTCTCGAAGCAATTATTGACAAAATATCGTGTTCCAGACGTTGTATGGACATTGCAGCACATGCATCACAATCAGGCCATTGTAGAACGATTCAACAGTACACTTGAGGAATGATTATTCGAGCTTTGGTTTTGTATCAATAGACGTAGAAACGGTTTCGGACCATTTCTCCGGCGTTGTGCATCACTTCGTATACCTCATTAAAGTTGGATGTGTATGTCATTAGTATATGATATGCCAAAGGCAATTTTTTTTATTGATCGGCCGATTATTATATTAATTATTCAGTTAACTCGATGTTATCCTCATTGCTATTTTCAGTATGATCATCACTGCGTTCGTTCGCCTAACAGCATATCTTTTCCAGCACCCTTCTTCTTATATGCTTCACTGAGTTTCCGTCGTATAACAGGTTCCGAATACGCGTTTGAAAATTATGCAACATCTTTTGGACCTCTTTGGGGAATTGATATGACGCATTTGGGCGAAATGGTGATTCTAACGTTTCCCTTGTGGTACCAGCATACCATTACTCAGGCAATTTAATTAGCTATGCCCAAGAGTCCTTTGAAAATAATTTAAGTATCAATCGGTGAAGATTTCGACATTGTATATGTACCCATTGTGATTGCTTAATATAATATTCTCACACAGAACGAAACAGTCTCCGCTAGGGTTGTGCTTGTTGATCAGTACTTTTTGAAATTATGGGCACGGTACTTATTTAAGCTACAGATTTGACTTTCATATTTGTGTTGAACCCAACCTGATTTCGACGTTTCCTCAATTATAGAAAAACAACATATTATTCTTTACGATTCGAGGCTGAAATATCTCGACCAGTGTATGACCCATTAACCGATTAGGTTACTGAGAACCTTTAACAAGTAAGAAAATAGAACTCGTATATAAACTTAACACCTCTCATGAAAAACAATATGATACACATTCACCTGTTTGTCGACGTAAAAACAGATGCCATATAAAATTACCATTCAATCATTATTAGTTTCGATAGTGTACAAATCTTGGTATGTTAAATATTAAAGATCGCATAAGTGGTCCCACGCATTTGTCTTGGAATGATAATTCACTGTCTCAAGTTATTGATTAACACTTCCACCAACAATAATCTGGGTCGTTTTGTATATCCACGATAGTCAGTTTGAATGATAGGCACGGCAGAATACTCAGTTTGTTTACCTAATTTGTCTTATATAAAATATAGTATATTGCAGCTCTCTGCTATAGCTTAAAATATAAGCCAGCGATTTGTATTGACCTCCGGGGCAAGACACAGTTGCTTGTGTATAACAATCGTTCTGCAAGCGCAATGTGGCTTCCCGTGGAAACTTTTCTGGAACGAAATCATAGACGCAAGCATTAGCAAAACTCGTCGGTGGAATAAAGTCAGGGTGTATATAGAAGGGTTTCGGGATCAGGAACACGAAATTACCTAACCAATCTCAAACCACTATAATGACTGCTATCTTACTTCGGCAATGGAAAATCCATTTGGTTTAATATGGTTAGGAACATGTACAAACAATATAAAACAGTAAGAAGATATATTTAAGTCAGTTGTATTATATAACATTGTAAAATTATCTTATTTGTGATCTTACTGTGTAAAATTATAAAATGATCTTTTTTTGTGAATAACGCGCACCCAGTAGAGTCCTGCAAACAAATTGAACCCAGACTTGCTGTTGCCTAGTCCGCAGACAGACCAAGGACTCCGCAATATGTTTGTCTATAATTTCTAACCAACAGCGTATATTAAGATTTACCATTAAAATCTACAATCATATCGGCCATGGCAGATCTGTATTGATACTTTTCGCAGCTGGATGAGCATTATATTTACATTATTGATAAATGCAACAGCTCATACGATGCAGCCATGTGGTAGTTAGAATACTCTCCTGCCATTTGAGTCCGCCTCGCCAGGTCAATCAGCGCAATCATATGTTGCACTGTAAATTTGTAATAAGTCAAATAATATGTCAAAAGTTATTTTAAATTAGAAGACAAGTGCTATATAAAGATAAATAATAAATTATTAGTGTTCTGTCGTGAATCTTAAATAATTAGTTTGAAAGAATATTGCTTTAAAATTTCTGTTGCAGGATTAAATTGCTCTGTAACCGATTATGCCATAGGCTCCAATGCAACAATTTTGTGCGCGGTTGGGGATGTAAGCATTACGTCTGTTATAGCTACAGTTACACTATGCACTGGTGGAGAAACAGGCTTGTCTTACGTTACTGGGGTCAAAGGGCCTGGCGTTTTAGAAAGAAATCTTAAAGCCACGTTAGCGTTGTCCGGCATAGGACCAAACCAGACGTTGTCATTGGAAATACATCGATTACTGCGCAATCAGACTGGTCAATATATCATTAATGTTAACAGTAACATAGGTGGAAGGATTAACCTTACAGGTGAGTGGCATTTTGGTAAAACTATGAACATGTTTAGTAGATTTTATAACTTGTGCAAGCCGGTGAACATATAGTGCTTATTCTTCTGATGTTGGAAGTCACCATAACAACTCGTTGTCATTTAATTGTTATAATAGAAATATTCTATCAGCGAGTGTAGTTGCAACAAGATCAAACCTTTAAGTTCCTATATGACGAGGATGCAATTGGGGAAATCATGCACGCAGCTTTCTCTGAATATTTGAAAACCATTCACTGTGAACTTAATTCAATAAGACAAAAGTTAAAAGTCATATCTCTTGAAAACAAAAATGCGTAACGGGAATGTCTCTAATCTGCTCTTCTCCAATATTATATTTCTGGTCATTTCCCTGCAAGGAGTAAATAATCCAAACTTTTTGCTCCCCCCATTGTCGAACAGACAACATTTTCATGTGTTGCTTTATTGCAGACTTTTGTTCTCTACATGAAACAAGATCATCCCCATATAGTTATGTATGTTATAATATAATTCAATATTTCCAGCGATAATGTTCTGTTCCATTTATATCATTATCTTCTTATCAAAAGGATATACCTCTTAAAGGTAAAAGTTGGTCTTTATTCAACAGAATATACACTAAGTCATGATTCTCAGTTGTACACGTATAGAAGGGAGCAAATGCTGTTGTTACAACTACATAGGTGCTAGAGCATAATTGGTAATAGACTTTACATTGCAGACAAGACCGATGTACCAGCTATCACCGTACCCAATATCACCAACGAAAATGGAACACTAGAAATTCGCTGTCGAGGACATGTTGGGACCCCAGCAAAACAAATCTTCCTCGAGGTTCAATTTTATGGATCCAAAAGCTTTCAGACATTCTTCGCGGAGAACAAAACAAATATTACATCAAAAGAAAAAGATTGCGATAATGAAAGAGAAACGCTGTTCACCATCTACACAACATCGTATTGGAACAACGGCACCGTTAGATGTTCTGTGCGAAACGATGACAATAGTATTCTGTCATCTGAGCAACGAAGGATCATTGTAGTCAAATCGAGTAATTATTTCTTTCTTGCTCTCATAACAGTACACTATTGCAATTTCATTCGACTGCAACAGCAGAAATTTGTTTTGAAAACATCTCGTAGTCCAAGCTTTAAACCTATTCCTTGCTAAAATTATTTTAAAAGTATTCTAATCAGAGGAATTCTTTGGAGGACTGCCCTCACCCCCCACCAAAAAAAAAAAAAAAAAATTTTGTTCACATTAAATTGTTGGTCGGCTGTATAGCATATGATTGGCGATTTAGGACGAACTATAGTTACTGCTACTAGCCCACACTTATACTGACACAAGCGTGCGAGCAACAGTATTAGGGATGACAACGTGAGTCAGGGTGGTTGGCCAGCGATCAATTAATTTAATTGTTTAGAAATTCCATTATGAGAGCGAAAATCTCTCCAGGGCACACTTATTTAATTTTATGTCAAAATAACAATACTTATTTTTAAGTTTTAAGGTTGTGTTATGACGTGAAACTATATCTCGAAGGAACAGATTTACGACAAACAAGAGTTTGTCTAAATTGAAATTTAACTAGAATTTGCATTATATGCCACAAATTTAGTATATGGAAATGCATTAGGAAATTGTACGCTTACATTTTTTCTCCTGAAACTTAATCGAAGAATTAGATATAGATAGAAGGTTAATTGACCAACACACATATGAGACTGTTTTAATCAAACTACTCCCGAAAAATCAACGTACAAAGTTTATATTTCTCTTTCACGTAATATTTTCAATTCTTTTTCAGCTATAACGTTTGAGCCTTCCAAAAGCGAAGCGTACATAGACGACAATGATTTCTCAATGACATGTAATGTCTCAAATCACCAGTATCTCAGACGTGTTGAGATATATTACGAATCAGCGAGACTTGGCACGAAAGAAATTATTGCAAACATAGAGCCACAATCTACCGTTACATACAGGAAAGGAATTATTTTGTCAGAAACAGCCTTTATGGAGGACAATGCCAATGTGACAATTGGGTTTACTTATAACTTAACATGTAATGATGACGGAATGTACCACTGCATAGCCGTCGGCACCGCCATCTTTATTTCCAGCATTAAACTGATAATTTCTAGTGAGTGACTACAATATTATTATATTTCCTTCCCTTCTAAAACTGCCAAAATAATGCTATACTACTTACGTAAACTACACAGGTGCATGTATAATAAAGCCCTGGGGCCACCCTACCTCACCCCCATCCCCACACCACTGGGTTATGGCCAAAAACAACTTTCTAAACGTGCTGTCCTGTATTAGCTGGCACTCAGGAAGGGGTGTCGGGTGGGGGTGGATATATAAAGAATTATTGGAATAAGTGTATAACACGTCTTGCAGACATGGTAATTCATTGCGTCAACATTAGAACGCTGATGTATGGTTTGTGTGGTGTTAAGTATTAGGCCAACATAAGGAAGCTCATTTAGAAGAGGTTGTGTAAACATGTTGCGCTAGCGTTGGCACCTGCGGTGTTTATCATTTGGTCGGCAAGCCGCATAATAAGCAATACGCGTGTGTTGTCATTTTCTCAGTTCGACATTGCTTCATCATACCATTTACCACACCATTTTAGATCGGTATAAAAATAGAATAAGCACTTCCATTTAGGGAAATTTGGTGGTAATGATAAAGCTCCGCATAAGCACGGCATGTGTGCCATCAGGGAGCCTGGCGAAGTACTCCAGAGAGGACATATATAATAGAGCCAATCTACATACAATATGGGCTATTCAACCAGTTCTACAGCCAGTCCCGGCTTCAATGCGCTGGGGAGTTGCACTCTATCCCAGCACAATGTCTAAGAATTAAGTCTATGTCCCGTACCCAAGCACAAGGACAGAAGGGCAAAAGATAAGTTTGAATCCTGGGCGGATGACTGCCTATACGAACAAGCTCGCAGGGTCGAGCTTCCAGCAACCAAAGCGCAGAATTGTGACGACCCTACCAGACTTTGTAGATCGTCAGAGCAGAGCTGACGCGGTTATGAACGATCATCGCGCAACGGTACCCGACAATCATGAGGTTGCAACCGATGCGTTGACATTTCATAATGCCAACGCACCAAGAGGGCAAGGTGTCACTCGCGGGGAGCTCATGAACCGCGTCATCTTGTAGTTCAGCCTCGTCTAAATGGCACGATTGGTGCAAGCAGTACGACAACCATCAAAATGAATACGATGTAGGAACTGAGTTGGTTACTGCAAAAGTGACATAATAATTTCGCAGTGATCCAGCTGCTGTACAGAAATTCAAAATAGAAAGGTTGACGCCATCTTTATGGCCAGTGGCGCCAAAGAAAGACCTAATTTGGGGTGAATGGTAAAAGAATATTAGAACTCCATAGGTATGATATCCCTCATACACATATACGCGGGGAAAGGGGGTGTTAAGCCGTACTAACTTTCCACACTAGTATATGACCATAACGCAGAGATATACAGCAAAACCTAAACGTATGTGGCCACCATCTTGGCAGATATTAAGGAGGAATGAGCTGTGAAAGGCGCGAGATGAAATCCCAGCCGAAACTAGAAAGATGAAAACCCCACAGTAACGCCACCCACGATAAATGACGCTTTACTGGCTTCGCGCTCAGTTTCTAACGATGACTAAATTTTCTGCATCCTGGTGCTTCTTTCTGTTGATGATTCTATCACAGAAAACTGAGCTAGTAGCTAGCACGCCTGCCCTAATAACGAGACCAGCTGTTGCTATTGTTGTCAGTGGCACAAAGATGTATATACTACAAGAGCCTGTGCACATTCATGTATATCAGAAGACTATATCACTCTAATGATCAACGCCTGTCCGCCCAAGACCGATACCGAGGTTTTTTTTTTCTTTTGACGACCGACCCATGCCATCAAACACTCCGCCGCCTTGGCGGCACGTTTTTCATGCAGTCGTTTAATGAATTAGCTCATTATGCCACGCAGCATACCATCCCTAAAGTCAGAAGTAAGGTCTTTTCGATCTGACATATATTCAGCTTCTGCCTTTGTTTGGCTTCACAAATGGCTGGGATATCTCCTGTGGTTTATACATATATTTCCAATTCTCTGAACTGATTTTGTCTTGCCTGAAGTTCTCAAAACACTTAATTCAAATACCTTGTTGCTGTTTTAACTGCTCTCTTCATTCTTCTTACCACTCTATTTTATTTGCTCTCTTCATTCTCCTTGCCACACGTTTTCTGAAATCATTTCAATTCACGGCCGCTCATCCCCAGCATGGGTAGATTTTACATTTTTGCCTAAACTCGGCATATCACAGTATTCTGCCAATTACTTTGTTCCCGCTTTACTCTCTGGCTTTAGCTAACCACACTTGTTGTCGCAATAAAACGAAATGTCTGCGCGAAATATTACACACTTTTTTCCATGATACTTTAACCTTTAATCACCGCCCGATGTGTCGGAGGATCAGCACAATAAAATAGTTGTTTTGGACACACTCCCTGGAAAAAAGGGGGAGATTGCTAGCCCCGAATGCCTATTTTGAATATAATGCACTTGAAGGTACCGGATAATAGAAAACTCATCTGATATTAATGCACTAGAGGTACAGATATTCCCTGTGAGGAAGACAAACACTTTAATTGTATCATTTGCAATAGTGTCGTTGTTTACATACTATTTATATAAGATCGCAACATATGCCTCAAGAGTTATCTAAAGCTGTTTTAAGAGTAAATCTAAATTAGAAGAATCGTAATTCCAAATAGACTGCCTCAGGTGATATGCCTTCCTGGGTTACATGTTTCATACCCTCAAAGCTCAAATATCAGGTATTTATGATCGAAATCATGCTTATTTAGAACGCAGGCTGACGTGCTAATATGTATCCAAACATATTCTCAGGTCTCTGATCCCTATGTCAAAACACGTGATTCAATATTTTCAGTAAATAACGTTATTTCAAACCGGGAAATCTTGCATTAAAGTGATTATAGGACATACGGTACTAACTGAATGGAAAAATGGGAACCAACCTGGAAATGGGTGAACATAAATAAAGAATATATGGGTTTGGGTCGCCAGGACTGGTTCATAATGAAAGTTATTTTTTAGGAAAAAGAATCTCTTGATTTTAACTTGAAGAGAGATAGAGACATTGTTTTCATCATGGAATTTCAGTCCTTTAACAGTCTTGAGTTTGGAACAATCATAACTGAAATTGGCACCTGACTCTTTGGTGCGGAATTGAAAGCTCATGTTTCAAAAACATGTAGGTCCAGAAAATGCCGCGGCTCATATCCCTTTCTCTACACAGAAGCTGTCATCCAGGTTTCATCTATACTGATAAATATAGGTTTGATCATGAGCGCTCAGAAATTTAAAGTTATTGAATTTTTAATATGATGGTGTTTCCTTTATACAAGTATTCTCCAAATGGGATTTTGAGTCAACTAAACTGTTCTCCTGGAGGACACAGATCTTATGTTCTTTGCTCTGTCATCATCGATGTACTAAGTCATGCTTCTTGTTCACAGATATTATTTGTATATTTAGTGCATTGCTCTCTGATTTTTAATTACATTGTTTCCGCGTCAGGTGAGCCCAAAGCCCCGACCTTGACACTATCGCCATGGATAGAGGAAAACAAGCCAATATTTGCAGACAGAATGTTCCGTTGTGAAGGAATGGTTGGTAGACCTGAGGGTCTGATGTTCGTGGAAGCGAACATTTCTGGATCGTTTGAACGATATGATTTTCCATCTGTCATTGAAAATACGCATGTCAACTGTAATACCAACCAGAGTTATCAGTTTTACTACACATTCAATATGAGCTGGCATGGCCGAGATATAAGGTGTGCAGTTAGAAATGCCAAAACCAACGAAATTATAAAGTCGCCATCAAAAACAATAAAAGTTGTTCGCGGTAAGTTAACGTTCATTTGGTTTTGAAAACTTAAATCACCTGTATAAGAATGGATACCTCAACACAAAGTTAATAAAAGAAATCAAGAGGTGTGTAAATGACTTTACTCCGACGAAAAGTGAAATTATTCGGAAATCATTTCTAATGAGAAGCAAATAAAATGTCGGATTTGCAATAGAGGTAGAAACGATGCATATCCTCTGTCAAAATTATTAATTTAGCCTATAATTGCCCCCTCTATAAAACATTTTTGCGAAACTGGTACGATCATGTGCTTTAGAAATGGTTAGGGGCTGTAAATACCTGATTTGGTCCAAGACTGAAAGAGTTTATGAACGATTTTGATACTGTACTTTTATTCTTGTGAGGACTAATTAGGATGAGTATGCAAATATTCCACTTTTATGTAGAGTTTTCTGTAAACTTGTATGTACGAATTGTACCTATATTAGTTAATTCAGACAACTACTGTGAATGTTACCATTGAAGCACAGTAAAAATCCAAAGTTCAGTAAAAATACATAGTTCAATCAGAATTAGACTCAGTTATTGAACTTTGAATAAGAAATAAAACTTATCAAATGCATTTTCCTAGAATGACAAGAATAGTGAATACGCTAAAGAGCATCTTCGCTAGACAAGGTTCCGATGTGATAATCCTATCTACACCTTGGCGGATCGAACAGATGTTTTAGTGCTTTGTCCTAGCAACATCTGTTGGATTTCATGAGTTGCATTCCTTAGTATGTAATGCCAAATAACCGATAGCGTGTTACAGCGGTGCATTATACATCGGCAGGAAATAGTGGAGGCAATTGACTTCAAAGGATACTTTGTAAATTTAACGTGACTATGTACCAGAGAGAAACCAATATAGGTGTATTTGAGTGAAACGTACTTGTACAAGTACGGACCGGCAGTGAAAAATTGCTTATTTATTAGTTCATTCCAATTGTGTACTCCTCTTGTCTCGATCACGTAGGGACAGTGTTCAAATTTGAACAACTTAATTTTGATTGGATGAGGTGGCTTGCACCCAATGAAATTCACAGACCCGAAGCACAGAAATATCTGCTTGATACGCTAAGGTGTAGATAGGGTTATCATATCGGAACATTGCTTTGATTATGCGGTCATTTTACAAAAGTTATTCTGTATTATACAATCTTCTTTTCAGAGAACTACTGCGTTGACAAGGGAGATTATGAGTATTACCCTCATCCTTATGAGTGTACTAAATACATCGGCTGCAATCAAGGCAAAATCGTCGCCATTTCTTATTGTGGCCCTGGTTTGTGCTGGGGAGTGAACCAGACAATAGGTTGCACGTATTGCCACAACCAATCTGGAGATCTTACTTGTTTGCCAGGCGCACGTAAATACTAGTTGAATCATTCATTCAATAGTCCATGTTGTTGAATAAAATACATGCATCATGTCTCAGCTTCATATGAAAAAATCATATAGTGTACATAAAGTCAACTGAAGCTTTTGTTTGCCTGTTTTTCAGTCAGGTAACAACGTTTCTAAAAGTGACTGCCGCTACTTTAAAAAGATATAACATCTACATCCAAACGTAATTAAATGCTGTATACGAGAAAGCGACAATAGTTTTTATTGGATTGTCCCGCATTGTCAGGAAATAAGAGAATTGATTATTTGTAATTCAAATAATTGAAAATAATGTGCGATCTTCTGGCTTAGGAAATTATTTTGTGGAAAAGTACAGAAGAGACCCCTTGTTGGTAAAATTACATCAGTGATCACTTGGTATTTGTATGTTTACGTATACTATATATTTCATAATGTGTGTACAGGCTTTTTAAGTAAAGGCATACCTTTAGTAGCTGTGGTTTCTGGACTTTTCATGCCATTTTAGAACTTTTTATTTTTGTGAAATATAAGGCTAAATACTTATATTCATCGACAACATAGGTATTATCTTAAATTTCTATGTGTGATTTATGAACCAAATGCAATAATGATACTGTTTATAAGTTTCCATTTTTCTCAAAGTATATTTAATATTTCAAGGGTATGTTGCATGGCAGCAGGATTATCTGTGACAAGTATATCATTCTCAGTGTATAAAAGCAACATAATATTTAACGTACTTATAAAATTTACACCCGTTTACTGGTAAAAACATGATCGTAGATCATTTAGAGTACCAATAGAGATGCATTTTCCAGTTGTCTTACGCTTTTTTCACATGAGACAAAAATCTGAAAATTCATTATGTACACAATTTGATGTAATTATACATATATATTATAATGTTAAAACACTTTACCTTGATGCCTAACAAATACAATTTATGCCATAGAACCAACTCTCCATACCTTTTCAAAAGTACTTTTAAAATCAAGAAAAGTAAACAAAAGTTTCTTTTTGCAATGTCTGATAAATTCAGTAAGACTGTACAATAAAGATAGTGTCTATTGCGGAAAAGCCATGCCTAAATCTTTCTTATGTCTAACGTAGTAGTTTATTATCAGCAACCAATTTAAACCATCAATATTGCAGTTAAAACTTCACGAAAACAAATAACAAGAGCAATAGGTCTATAATTTTATATCGGTTTTGTGAGCTTTATTTTTATAAATTGCCACAATAACACCTTTAGTCCAACCGTCTTGCATGTAGCCAGTAATCAAGATTATATTTAGAAGTTTTGCAAATACATCTAACATTTCAACAATTGAGCTTTATATCTAATCATTTAATATATTATCGATTGAACTTGCTTTATTATTTGTTAGATTGTTCACAACCTTTTAATATTTAGACATCTGTAATGGATCATTCCGACAAGAGTTATCGAAAACGTACGCCGGTTGTACCGTTTTGTGCTTTCACTGTCGTCGCTATTTGTGTCCAGTGGGTTTATTTCTTTAAAATATTAAAAACAGCCTTGAATTCTAATACTTTGAATAAGTATATTCTTATTTATTTGGATCTTTTGATTGTAAAGTGTATATTTTGCTTTGCAATGATTCTTTTATAACGAGTGTGTGTGTGTATGTGTGTGATTTGGATTTTTAACGTAGCTTTAACACTTTTTCAGTCATATCGCTACGATGTCTGCAGTGTGGCAGTTTATAGTGATGTCTAGCACTGGGGCATCATGCCGTAGACATGTAGCATGATGTCCCACCCAGTCACATTATCCTAACACCAGACCGACCAGTCCTAACACCAACCTCTTAATGCTGAGCGCCTAGCGAGGCAGCTGTTAGTATCATTTTTATTGCACCAACATTAAAGATCTGTTGCATAACAATAATATAACCTTAAAACCATTAACATTTTCATGCTCAATATTGATTCTTTTTCAATTGCAAATCCTTCTAATATATCAGAATGTTTATGAAATTTAGTATATAGTTTATTAAATTATTAGAGGCGAACACAATCACAATGGCTAGATTTAGCAGCTCTTCACCCAAAACAGTAAATAAAATTGTTTTTTTAATCATTAAATACACGTGTTTACGATACGCACATTTGCTCAGTGTTACTGTGTGCCTTGGTGAAGATCATTAAGTAGTATGCAGTTGTGGAAGCCTCTAGTAATCTGGATCGAGAGTACCCTCAAAATCATTGATCGGTGCAGACAATGTGTGCCTGCTTAATAATTTATACGAATGTAACCTAAAATTGAATGACAAACACAAAACGTATCTGTATTGACACTTAAATGTTGTTTGATCTAAAAGCTATAAAATGCAAATCTGCAATCTTATATGTGCTTTTTATATAATAATTCACACCAAAAAGTCATGATTTTAACAGGTAGGAGACTACAAGAACATACGATAACTGATATGTCGATTAAAAGTCGCGAATTATTTCAAAAGTTCACGATGGCTCATACAATTCATGCAGTTTGGAAAATAAAAATTTAAAGATTCAAATATCAGGGCAGAGGAGCAAGACATAATTTGGTCACTGAACACACCAGTCATAGTCTCTTTGTCTTGTCCCATCCCTCTCTCTCTCTCTCTCTCTCTCTCTCTCTCTCTCTCTCTTAGTTGTATCAGAATCTACACAAGCACGTCAGTGTTTTGGATACAGATTTCAAATTTTCTTGAAATTTATTTTGACTCATTACTTATTAACACTACCTTCCAAACCGCTATCCAATCGGGAGAGAGTTCTGTGAGGTTTCCTTCCCCACCCACCCCCCTTCCATTCTGTCAAAATGCACTTAAGTAACTCTTTGTCTATCTCTCTCTCGTTCTGTTGAGGGTTGAGTGGCAGCTCTCTCTCTCTCTCTCTCTCTCTCTCTCTCTCTCTCTCTCTCTCTCTCTCTCTATATATATATATATATATATATATATATATATATATACATCTTTGTGTGTGTTTACCATTACCAAGTGAGCTGTACAGCGATCCAATAAACTTTTCCAACTGACTTGCTGCACTTTAAACTACTCTAAAGAGCCAGGTGTTGTAATTTCTGTTCAAACTAGTTACAGGTGGTAAATCAAAGTAACATATATGATTCCTGTTTAATTTCTTAACACACTTGATTTATATTGATGTAAGTAACTGGAACTTTTAGAATATTTGTAAAGGTATCTTAATATAATACACCAGAAACTCTGTACCTATGATGTAGACTTGTTCTTAGCCCTTCCTAGGACTGAAATTAAACTGTGCCAGTGTGTTTTTATATATCTGACAGTTTTAATATTTGCATAACGTTCGCTATTATTAATTATTTTGTTAATTATCTTTGTTATGACTATAAAGTAAGAAAACAAATTTCATTTAGAAGTGTTGGAAATTGCTTGGTTGAAAATTTAACCTTGGTTTGATCTCCAGCTGAATCTTCACCCCCTCCGCTAATGTTCAGAAAAAGATTTCTGCTCGTTCTTAGATGAATGCACTGTTTGCTATTTTGTAAATAGCTGCCTAGACAAGTAGAGCGGAATAATTACATTTTCGTTCACTGATTGTATCTTTAGTAATCTTTGTTGGGAAAAACTTCCAATGACGTTAACAGCATATTATCATCATTGTAAACTATTTACCATATCATATTACACAGTTAAACAACTCACTGGGAAAAAAATAGCCTTCATGAAATAGGTGGGTAATTTCCCTGATGCCATAAAATATTACGACATTGGTAATCCCTATTGTGCAATATACTTCTCAGTCAGTTTCTCTCTCTCTCTCTCTCTCTCTCTCTCTCTCTCTCTCTCTCTCTCATAATACAAAAATGCACTTCAGTTGTATATTGATTTCACAGTTTGTAAACTGTGTCTTTAAAACAAAAAATGTCCACCGGATTCAAGGTAGGTAAAGAGGATCGTTGAGATATATATATATATATATATATATATATATATATATATATATATATATATATATATATATATATATATATATATATATATATATCGTACAAGTTAGAGAATTTTTAATTCGTACTCTACGGAGATTCTAACCCAGGTCCGCGGGTAAACTGCACCCATCGCCTTGCCTGCACACACAAGCCTATACTCCATCACGACTAAGCACGCATCACCAAATAATGATGCGACTGAATTTAATGTGAGAGAAGTTATTTATTCAAATTATTTATTGGTTTTACAAAGTGCTCATATTAATGTTTGGACTTTTAACATTAGTTTAGGATTATTGTAAATTTATTTAAAGACATTCTGGATTACATCACTGTGATTCAGTAATATTGTAGGCATTTCAGCACATCCACATCCACATCCAACCTTTTTATAGCAGCATTATCTTAAATATATTCTACGATCATAAACAAAACTTAGCTATGTAATATGTTGTTTACACAAGATCATTACAATCTATACATATGGACAAATGTTAAACAAAAAATATTGATCAAAATAACACCAAAGTCATGTAATGTAATCTGACATGAGCTCCTTCCCAGGATGGGCTTATTTGCAACGTAATGATGTAGGCCTGGTCATAGCCCCTTCCTGAGATCGGCCTTTTTACAAGGTATTAGTGACTCCTGGTTTCTATTCTCTTTGCTTTATCTTTTGAGGAAAGCAGTTTACTTAGCAATTACATTTACATGGAATGAACATCAAAAGATAATTCTAAGTAATTGAACAAATGATGGCTAAACATCTATATATCAATGTTTAATTTAGATGATTTGGCATTCATCATCATCATCATCATCATCATCATCATCAAAACCTAACTTCTGATCATCATGACGATCGTCATCATTTCTAAAATTAGGGAGTTTGATATAAAAAAGAATCGAAAAATGCGTTTAGTCTTCTGCTGTATATTGTTCGTGCAACTTACAAAAGGCTAAGAGGAACTCTAGAATCCTAAAATTTTCAAAGCCTAGAAATCTTAAGATTTCAATAGCGAGTGCCTTAGACCTTTCAGCCACCATCGTCAAGGGATAAAAAGTTATAATTCATCTATTTTTAATGGACTACACAAATATTAGCATATCATGAAACAGACGTTTAATGTACATATTTTTCTTCAATTAAGCTATAGTTTTTCTGTTCGAAACTTCAAATAATCAGGAAGTGATACGTATGTAATGAGTGCTCCAGCTGCAGCTAACAAATTCTATTCAAAAGTAAATTGCTTTCCTCACCACTGTAGCGTGTAGAAGTTTAATTCAAGGTGTTTTTACCTGTGTTTGCATAAGGGTTTAGGATGACGGGAAGTGAAGACGCCGCAAAATGGTAAGATGTAACGACTGTAATGGCATAAAATGTGAATTATTTATGCACTTTGATCTGTTTTTCTTTTATTTATATTTTTTGAAGTTTTGCTTGAACAGCATGCATCTTATTCCAGCTTTATAATTTTGAATTTAGCTGTCTTTACACTTAATCACGTAAACGAAATCTACTTCACCGTCGTTTAAAGGTGCCAAGGCTTGAAAACTATAAAATGCAAATTCGACTTGTTCTCATCTACGTGTGTATTACCCAGTTGCTAGTTAAAATGGCTTGATTTGAAGTGCCACTTGTATCATTTCTATTTAGCTCGGCGTTCTTTGCAGCCAGGGAAGGTTGAAAATATTTATCTTGATAGTGTGTGTGGTGGTATGTATCTCCATCGCAGCTACAGCAAGCTACTTCGTCATCAACTGTGCAACGTTAATCTTGAATGCCCGCTTTTTCCAGATGACTGCAGCTTTTTACAAATTGTATGTTACTCAATACTCTTCAACAGATCAGTCGGCAATGTGAGCATCGTAAAATCCCTTTCTAAAGGTCTAAATTTTCTTTACTGTGACTGGCTTAGAGCAGGTCATCAAATTCTACATCGGGCCATTTTGTGTCATATTTTAACCACTGCATGACCATTACCTATTAAAAAAAAACAGTTTACTAACCTGTTTGCATTCTTATAAGACCGCTCCGGTGGCCTAGTGGTTAGAGCGTCCGCCTCGGATGCGAGAGGTCGTGGGTTCGATCCCCGGCCGAGTCATACCAAAGACTTACAAAAATGGTACTAACAGCTGCTTCGCTTGGCGCTCAGCATTAAGAGGTTGGTGTTAGGACTGGTCGGCCTGGTGTCAGGATAATGTGACTGGGTGGGACAGCATGTACATTTCTGCGGCATGATGCCCTAGTGCTAGACATCATTATAAACTGCCACACTGCAGACATCGTAGCGATATGACTGAAAATTTTTTAAAGCTATGTTAAAAATCCAAATCACACACACACACACACACACACACACACACACACACACACACGCGCGCATTCTTATAATTCTTAGGGTACACAATTAACAAAAGAGAAACTGAATTTCTCAAGATTCCGAATCATTATTATCAATACCGTGCATGTTTAAACTTCTGACTTCTTTTGGCCTTGTTTGAGAGTTCGTTTGCTTGTATGCGTGTTGTGTGTTTGTGCGCAAGAGCTGAAAATGGCAAACTAATTATTTTCAAGCAAGAAAATATATATTGTGACTTCGAATGGTCAAAATATTGTAGAAAATGAAATTATCGTATATTGGCCTCTTGTTAAGATTTTTATTTTTATTTTGACAATTAAATGCACATTGAAGTGGTTGTTGAATTTTGTATGGAGAAACGCTGAACCATTATCACCTTGATCCATGAAAATGTTAAGAGAACATGTTGCCAAAGATAATGCTTGCGTGACATGTAAGTTAAAAACAACGTGTAATTTCAACCACTGTTGAACAAACTTAATGTTGCGACTCTATGGTCAAAAGCTAACTAATCGAAAGAACCAACACCAACTAGTTTTGGAAAACTTAATCATCAATTTAGTTATCAATGTTATAAATAGAACTGTGAGAGGAGCTTACAGTATTATGAAGTGAATCCAGAGTAATTCTGATAAAAGTTCTATTATAGTCCAAAAGAATGAAAAGTTCCGTATAAATTTCATAACTGGAAATAAATGTGTCCACCAGGAATCACGGTGTTGTCAGAATGGCTTTGTCCAGAACTCTTTTGAATAATTCACAATAGTTTCAGAATATTAATATAGTCCAATGAGCACTTTTTATCTCCAATGAATAATCCAGACAAAGGTTTTTCCTCTCAAAGTATCTAAACACAATATCAAGCACATCTGCAGACCCATTTCAATGTATAAAATAAAAATATTAAAAAGAACGAATCCAAAGATAAGAATGAATTTGATTGCTCAGTTCTCTCATTATATACATTTTCTAGAGTCTATTTCAACTATTTGCCACAATATACCCCACGTAACGGATCTTACTACTCAATCGAATATTTCAAAATGCTAATTCATTTGACCTAACACATCCAAATTACTTAATTCTTCTCAGATATCCCCTGGCCGACCTGTCCAATGGGAAAAGCCCGAAACACGTAAACATATTTCCTAATATTTCTATTGTTAGTAACTGTCAATACATACGTAAGCATCTATTTATAGATCCTAAGCATGTTTACGTTGTAAACATAATCACTACAAGTTACAATCATGAATAAAAATTACAAAACTTTTAAAATTTTAGAAAACAATCATATACTAGGAGTTACAGAAAGTGTGTGTATATATATATATATATATATATATATATATATATATATATATATATATATATATATATATATATATAACGCAAATTTCCATGTTTGATGATGGTTGTACATGTCGACAATATTTTTATATATGACGCTTACACATAGAGAGGGTTCAAGTTAATAAGATAGAGGGCGCATCTTGATTCCTGTGAACACCTAAGAAGTCAGTGGGTTAACATGTGAAAGTTATCAGCACACTAAATGGCATATGCTAACTTTGTATCTAGTTCCACACTATTGCACATGGAGAGTTATTACAGGTATGACGCACACGGATCCTGATGCCCAAACTTTAAATAGACTGACAAACATTTAGGAATACCAATAAAATTAAATATTCACTGATGCTAATACATTTAAAAAATGCAATGCACCACTCTGCTTTTATCAAAGAAGAAATTAGAACTTAGTTGTTGCAGACACATATTATGATGGAACTACAGGCCTCTATAAGTGTACACTGTTGCCTATCCCTTTTGTATAAAAGTGTCAATAAATCATACCCGAACAATAATCGATTACAATCGCAACATATTATTGAGGAAGGAGTTTCATGCAGTTTTAATATGTTAAAGGTTGGTAACAATACGGGTTATAATTATATTAACAAAGACCTAGAAAATTAATGCAACACATGGAGCTAATTAATATGTCAACATTCAACTTGAATGCAATTCTATGAATCCTCCTGGCGGCAGTATGACTGGTGATCATGATTCCTGGGCTAATCCAACCAATTCTGTCAACAGTCACGATTATCTTTTATGAGTACTAATATTGGATTCGCAACTGGATGTTGGAAGTTAATTTACACACTTCAAAGAGCTTAATCTTCTCTGACGCCTTTTGTAATTCTAGACAAATGCGCAGAATGACTCTCACCTAGATTTTGTGAATGATACCCATTCCTCGAGTTCGAAGATCTCACTTTCCGTCTAAATCCCAAGTGTGTGTACAATGGGAAATACTCTTGTTATGTATAATATCAGATTAAAAAAATCATTCTCCACTTCACACACACAGCAATAGAGCAAACTATATAGTCTATTTAGCTAAACCTTGAGTCATCATGAACGGTCCATGACCATACGAGGCTTGAAAAAGTTGAATTGCGTCAGTAAACAATAGTCACCTATACTTGCTGTTCTACATTAAGCAAGACATCGAGGTTAACATAGTTAAATAAAAGCAACATATTTCACTCATACGTTTCCTTAGATTCTGTTTCAGGCAAAAAAAAACTCAAATGTATGTCGCCTTGCCTTAATGACTATCACTAATGCATAAACTATTTTAATCTTATTCCTAATAATATTTTATAAGCTCGAAAGATAAGAAGACAATCGTTATTTTACAATAGAATATCCTTTCTGTCAGTAAAACCCATGTCAGCTATTGAAGCTGTTAGAGCACAACGAAAACGACAAGAATACTGTTTTAAAGTTTTAAACAATATAATATTCTTTTATGTACAATGTTTCTTCTACGTGGGACCGCTCCGGTGGCCTAGTGGTTAGAGCGTCCGCCTCGGATGCGGGAGGTCGTGGGTTCGATCCCCGGCCGAGTCATACCAAAGACTTACAAAAATGGTACTAACAGCTGCCTCGCTTGGCGCTCAGCATTAAGAGGTTAGTGTTAGGACTGGTCGGCCTGGTGTCAGGATAATGACTGGGTGGGACATCATGCTACATGTCTGCGGCATGATGCCCCAGTGCTAGACATCACTATAAACTGCCACACTGCAGACATCGTAGCGATATGACTGAAAAATTGTTAAAGCTACGTTAAAAATCATAATCACATCACATCACATCTTCTACGTGGCCACATGCTCTGTTGCTTAGTGCACATATTTACCGTCATATAGCAAAGGAAACAACTACCGCGTGAAATGCTAGAAATGCTGTTAAGATACGCACACTGCCAACAATGAACATGCAGTGTTCACTTTAGCGCTTGACTCGTATTCTATGCATTCGGTACTTGTAAGCGGTATTGAGGGGAATTACCCACCTATTTTAGGTATGAAATTTTCTTCCTAACTGGTAGTCTAATTTTGTCACACGATATGCTATTCACTTTATTCTCCTGAAATTTTACAATGATCGTAATAGGTTGATAATGTCATTTGAATTTTGTCCCATTTGGCTTCTAATGTTAATATTACTGATAAAGGGGTGTAATTCTTCTGAACTTTTGGTATAGGTAAAGAGACCCAAAACTGACAAACTTTATTTTGCAAGATATCTGTGCTTAGATAGAAATGAACAGAAATGTATTTCTAAATATTGGCATTGGTTAAGGGTTGAGTGTAGGTTTCACAAGGTTGGATCTTCGACTCTGATAATTTCAAAAGGCTTTAATTACAAAACAAAGTCCTGTATCAAAGCGATGATAACAAACTTGGTTTAGTCCATGAAAACAATGAAATATTTAAAGTAACCATGGTGAGTCTGGAACATATCCGATAGTGTTCATGTAATCGAATGCAAGCAACCCCTGAAAAAAATCCTGGTAAAAGTAATTGGGTAGCAGACATAAAAATCCCATCCAGTTTTATAGTGTAGGTTTTATCAATAGAAACTGAAGACTCTGCAACTTCACTTAGCATCCACATTGTCTACTTACTAAACTTTAGGTTAACGACTGTAATTTGTTCAAAAATGACCTAACGACAAAGACGTGGTCTTAAAGGGTTAAGTAAATGTCATACTTTTTAAGGAACAAAAATGAAAATGAAGCACATCATGCATTTCGTATGACAACGTTAACTTTTTGTCCGATTGCATAACGTTTCTGTGCTAAGACAAATAGAAAAGCTCCAGTTTAGGGCTTTAAAATTTGCACCGAATAGTTTTACCGGTACCGATGATGAGCTGCTAAAAATGAAAAATAGTATCATATAGTTTAGTAATAGGTCATATTTAAGTTCCAAAATATAAATGTATTTAAATAAAATATGATAATCAAACAGAGTGAAAGAATTAAAAATATCTTACACTGTATAAATTCCTAGAATGTAATCCTACAAACCTGATAATGTTCTATCAAATTCTCACTAATCTGGAAACTTCTGTAAGGTAATCTGAACATAGCTTGTATAGCGTTTGCATGTTACCATGATAACACTACTGAATTCAACAGCATTATTGATCCAAACGTTTCTGCTTTAATGTAATATCATAAATGTAGACTATCATTGAAGTCCTGCAAAGTTTCACATAATCCGATAGAAATTAATTAGATATTCAAATCCTTGAATAATGATCACATAATTCCAAAGTACTATGTAAATCAATGAGTGTTCACTCTGCTATATCCAATGAACATATTATCAAGAATCCAAAATTTTCTCTCAAGACTCTTACAAACGCTGCGCATAACTGAAGAATAAATGTAATGTGTGTATCTTCCTTATATAGTTATTTTACGTTTCAAATAAACTTCTTTGACTCAGAACAATCTCGAACATGTAACTTATTATTTCAACATAATTCCAAAAGTTGTAATTAAAATACAGTTCTGTTGTGACCTTCAGTCTGATTTAGCTAATCAAATGTTCTACTGAACCTGTCCGGTCTATTTTTACTTTGATTTCCTACGCGTATTCACATGACTAGCATTCAATACTTGTATGTCATTTTGACCTGCATTCAGTTGTTTATTTCACCTTAGAGACCTTGTGAATGAATCCCTCTTCATAATACAAATATACCTTTACTTTAGTGCTAACCATTGAATTTAAACAATAAAAATTATAACATCATAGTCTTAAAGAAATTATATTATAAATTAAAAAAAGATACACAATTCCTTAGCAGTATGTATGTATGCATGTATGTATGTATGCATGTATGTATGTATGTATGTATGTATGTATGTATGTATGTATGTATGTATGTATGTATGTATGTGTGTGTGAGGAAATATAGTCAGAATATGTCTATCTTTACGGTCGTGATTTTAACTTCTTTCTGGCAAAGGGTTACATAAGGTTTATGACAATCAGCTAAGGGGGTGTGAGGACAACAATAGATAACCGGCTATGTGTTTATTCAGTAATTTGACGGTTGAGTCGGCTAGTGGCTTCAAGAGGATTAAGCTCTTTTTGTTGCTAAGAAGGCCAGATTTCTGCGCTCGCAGCTACATGTGAAAGATTTGTGCCCAGCGCCGCTGACCATCAGACGAGGCCTACCAGCCAATCGGAATTAGATGAATTTACAAATATACCAGTAGGAGGAGCTAGTGTCTCAGACAGACAAGGGGACAATGAAATATACAGCAATACCTGTGCAAAATTAATCAGTGATTTCTTGACGTTTGAGAAGAGCGGAGGATACAAGGAATTATCAAAAAGAATTCTGGTTGAGAAGACAACTCTGAGCGAGAGACTCGTGGAAACGGGGAGAGGAATTGAACTGGGAATGAAATAGAAGCTTCACAGGAAGCGTCCAGGGTACCAGTAAGAGACGTCACTAAACTCCCAAGAGAGGGAAGGAGGAAGTACGAGAATTAGTATAGAAGTGGTACAGAAGGGAGGAGTACAAGGAGTTGCACAGGAAGGGTGTAGGAGAAGGGAAAATAATACAAGGAGCAGCACAGGTGCAGGAGGGAAGGCAAAGGGAGAACAGAAGAAGAGAGGCTGAACATAGATGAGTACAAGGGACTACTAGCTGAAAGGTAATTCTCTCACATTAGGATGTTAACACTCATATTATGGAATAAAGAAATGCATTTGTTAACAGGCCAATTAATGTATTAATTTATGGGTGAAGTATATTTGGAAGAATTATATCCAGAAATTGCTTGAATAGTTTATTATTAATAATATTGATTAAATTGTTATATATTTTGTCTTGCGTTGTTCATGTATTTATGCTGTCAACATTGCTGACTGGGGTCTCATGAGTCATTCAAAATTTAAATGTCTCCTTTGTGTCGTATTTGCCCTAATACTGTAAATGGGTTATGACAGTATGTATGTATGTATGTATGTACGTAT
The DNA here is from genome assembly GCA_016617855.1 of Megalonaias nervosa. Taxonomy (NCBI): domain Eukaryota; kingdom Metazoa; phylum Mollusca; class Bivalvia; order Unionida; family Unionidae; genus Megalonaias; species Megalonaias nervosa. The sequence goes on along the minus strand of JAECUM010004358.1, from coordinate 85,468 downwards.
GTATGTATGTATGTATGTATGTATGTATGTATGTATGTATGTATGTATGTCGTTGTTGTTGTTGTTGTGGGGCTTAACGCCATTTTTCAGCACTCGATAGGCTATACATGGCGGCCAGTATTAATGGTGGAGGAAGAAACCAGGAAATCCCCGGAAAGAACCACCGACCCACGAGAAGCTACTGGCAAGCTTTCTCACATATCCACATTCGCCGTATGTATGTATGTATGTATGTATGTATGTATGTATGTATGTATGTATGTATGTATGCATGTATGTATGCATGCATGTGTGTGTATGCATGCATGCGTGTGTATGTGTGTGCATGTGCATGCATGCGTATGCAAGCGTGCATGTGTGTGTATTTATAAATGTATGTATGTATGTATGTATGTATGTATGTATGTATGTCCTTTGAGCCAGTAAGGGGAGCTGCAGTAGCTCAGTTGATAGGGAATCAGACTTGTCATCCTAACAGTCACACATAACCACTTAGGCCAGCACAGGGTCAGCTGTTTTGGTGTGTCCGCAAAAGTATTGCACTTACATTTGTTTAGCATGATTTAGCCAATAATGTGTTAAAAAGTGCTTACAAAACCAACAAAAACAAGAAACAAAAATCACTAAAATCTGTGTTCCAGAGGTAGATAATATAATAGCTACTGACGCAGACTTTAAGAACAGTTACTTAAAATAACGAGGAAAGCAATATTAACCTCTGGCTTTATCAAATTATAGTACCTACTTCGATATCATAGAAAATAAAGTTCTTTTATGTTATGTCCTGTCTTATCAATGTGGCCAGCATTTCATTGTTAAGATCACTTCTATCTGAATTTATTTTCTGCTTGATAATTCTTGTTTACAAAGGCTTCTAGGGACTACTATGTTGATTGTTGTTGATTGTTGGCTCATGTAAAGTAACAAATGAATACATTGTTTGATAAATTTGTCGCACCATAATCAGTTGCCAGGTGAGTGATATGCGATACTTTTGTTTTCTTTTCAAAAATAAATAAACTCTATAGACAACTGACCCTCTTAATTCGACATTCAGAGTTATATTCTGCTCAGAAGGAGATGGCTAACTTTATAGAGAGCAAGGTTCCAACACTGACTCTTTTCAACACTGACCCATAGGAATTAATTAATGAAGATATAGTTGATACGTAGTTGTTTTACTTCAGCTCTTAGTGCAAGTGTTCTCATCTTAATTAGAGTCAATCGGTGCTATCTCTTATCTGTGTCAGTAACCAATTTGCTGGTCCTGGTTGTCCAATCATACATCAATCTCTGTTAATTATCAAAACACCATCCTAAGTTACATGTGTATAACTCCCCTACACCTGTAAAAGTGTAGGATACATAACAGAATGGAATGTTCAATTTAGTAAAAGCACAAGAGAAAAAATGAGAAAAATTCTACACAATGTATTCAATTTTGATTGGTTTGGGGTTTTTAAAGCAAAAATCTTTTCCCACAAATAGTGATGATGTCCGAAATCACTGAAAAATAATAATAATAATAATGAGGACTTTGTATAGCGCCTAATCTTTAGAAGCTCTAAGCGTTTTACAACATTTGACAACACTTAAAAACATATATAATGATATGATTACAAAAATAAAAACAAACACCACGAAATTAGAAAACAGAAAACATGCTGTAAATATTTAAGATAAGGAAACATTATTAGGTCTTTAAGTCTGTTCTTGCAGTTGAAATAGATGAGTTTTAAGAGCGCGCTTGAATGAGATCACTGTGTCTTTGTGTCTAAGTTCAGTGGGCAATTCGTTCCACGTTGCTGGGCCCTGGTATGCAAAAGAACGTTGTCCATATGATTTTATTTTCATAGTGGGAATAATGAGAAGAGGAGCGTAAGTACCTTGCTGGTGTGTACACATGGGTGAGGTCAGATAGTTATGTTGGACTGGAACCCGTCAGTGAAACGTAGCACAGAGAACAAATTTTGTGTTTAATTCTGGATCGAATGGATAGCCAGTGTAGGGTACAGAGCAGGGGGGAGGCGTGCTCTGATCGTGGTACTCTAAGGATGATCCGAGAAGTTGTGTTTTGAACTTTTTGAAGTTTCTGGAGTAGATATTGAGACGAACCAGACAGAATTGAGTTACAATAGTCCAGTCTTGAAAGTACTAAGGAACACACAAGTGTTTTAGTGGCATCAACTGAAAGATACTTGCGAATGGAGCTGATTCGTCTCAGCTCAAGATATGCAGCCTTGCATATGTTCATGACATGTTGGTGCAACGAGAGAGTACTGTCAAGAGTGACATCAAGGTTTCGTACTGACTGTGTGAATTTAATGTTGGTGTTGCTGATATTTATTGTCTGAGGTAAAGGATGTGAATGAGAAAGTCTTTGTGTTGTAATCAGGATGGCTTCAGTTTTATCATCATTCATCTGCAGCTTGTTACATGTCATCCATGATTTCACATCGGAAATGCACCTCTCTACGCCTTGGATGGTAGCTTCAACTTCAGTTGGATGGCTAGATTTGTATATTTGGGTGTCATCAGCATACAATTGGTGAGACACTGGATGATGATCTATGACACTTGAGAGTGGCTGAGTGTATAGAATGAAGAGAACAGGTCCAAGAACAGACCCTGTGGAACACCACAGCATAGATCAACTGGGCTGGAGTGTTTTCCATTTGCGCACACAATTTGTGTCCTGTTGACCAAGTAGGACTTGAACCATAGTAAAGCTGTATCATGAATGCCAAATACATGCTGGGGACGGTGAAGTAATATATCATGGTCTACGGTGTCAAATGCTGCAGACAAGTCAAGGAGAGTGAGGACTGTAATCTTTCCGCTATCCAAAGCAGAGAGAAGGTCATTGACTACTTTCAGAAAAGTAGTTTCAGTACTGTGGCAAGGGCGATATGCAGACTGTACATTGCTAAAAAGACTGTTTGAATTCAGATGAGATACAAGTTGGGATAGAACAACTTTTTCTAAGATTTTGACATGAATGGGAGATTAGAAACTGGGCGGTAGTTCTTTAAATCATTATGGTCGAGTGTTGGTTTCTTCAGCAGAGGCTTTACAATGGCAGTTTTGTAAAATGATGGGAATTCCCCAGTTGAGGGAGAGGTATTAATAACATTAGTTAGTGAAGGCAGTATTGGATCCAAGCACTCTAGCAGCAGTGACGTCGGAATCGGATCCAGTTCACATGACTTTGGTGCACTCTTCATCACGAGTGTACGTACTAAATCCATAGAGACTTACTGACCTTGATTTGCGAGATGAATCTCTCATGATAAGTTTGTATGTGCATTCGTAGAACGTCGAGATCGTAATCTTCGCGTTCGTGAGTTCGTTGAACGTAGAGATCGCAGATCTTCAGAGTCGAGATCGTGGCCTGATTGATTTTTGTGACATCTCCTAAAATTAGAATAAATATTATAATAAGAATCAGAATCTGAATAAAAATATTATAATCAGAATAAAAATAAAAAAATGAAATCATTGTTTCGATCCGATTTTGAGGGGAAAATCCCGATCCTCTCTCTAATTGATTATATTAGAGAAATTAAAAAGTCCTTGAAAAACTGAAGGTTTTAAACAGATTTTCGACTGACTTTTTGACTGATTTTTGGTGATATTTTTTCCAAGGACTTTATAATTTCTTTAATAGAATCAGTTAGAGAGAGGGTTGGGTTTTTGCCCTCAAAAGTTTTAAAATTAGACTAAAAAAACAATGAAAAATCAGTGAAAATTGACCAAAAATCAGTGAAAAATAAGATTTGTCTCTTGATGTTACAAAAATAAAAATTTTTCTTATAATAATTTTAAAACTGACCAAGAATATATTTTGCCACTGATCAAGAACCAATTTTAAATTTCATTATGAACAAAAAAAAAAGATCAAAATTAAAATCAAAATGAAATTCTCGGAGGAATTCTTAAAATCAAAGCGGTGTCATAACTTTCACTTTGTTTGGATGTTACAGCTTTCACTTTCACCAGTGGCGTTGTCACCACTTTCATTTTCACAATCCCCTTGACAAAGTCCTTGACAGGGTCAGGGTGTTTACAATCGTACATAATTTTTTCAGCTGTCGTACACGTGCACTCATAATCCTTTTTTGTTTCGCATTCGCGTGATAACTCTGATCTGACTTTCTCAATCGCCTGTGCGAGTGGAACGAATTGCCGGACGTTTATATCGTCGACGTCGGCTAGCGGCTGTTTCATTGCCTGTTGGAGTAATTAATAAACCTGTATTAGGCTGCTAGTGTGTTTCTTCCTTCAGATTTTCGTTCTTGTAATATTTCAAAATCATTTGCGATTTTTTTTCAGGATCAAGTTGATCAGAAAGTTCTAATTCATCGTCATGTAATTTTTTAATAGAAGAAATAATTGTATTAATATTTTCAGAATTCATTACCTAATAAATATTTATTTAAAATAAAAACAAAAAATAAACAGGAAGAGCAAATCAGACACACACACACACACACACACACACACAGACACACACACACATACACCTATGTTATTGCTTCATGGTCATTGTTCGTGGTGTTTACTCCAAGGACTCTCACTTAGAGTGCTACCGTTCTCATGTATTTACCGATGCAACTGCTTCGTGAATTTGGTATTTTTTGTCATTGATTATTGTACCTCTTGTCTCTTGTCCCTGACATTGTCAGGAAACTCTCACTTGCAGTGCTATCGTTCTCATATATTTACCGGTGCTACTGCTTCATGGTCATCATCGTTGTGTTACACCAGAACTCTCACTTACAAGTGCTGTCGTTCTCATATATATATATATATATATATATATATATATATATATATATATATATATATATATATATACTGCTTCATCAGTTAAAAGCCACTGTCTGATTTACTCTTACTGTTTATTTTTACCATGAGGTAAGGGGTTGCTGTTTTCCACCTCATGGACATACCAAGTAATTTTTACGTAACAGATATATATTAACTGTTTTCAAATTTTGTGCACACCTCTCCCCCCCCCAATCAACCTCCGGGGAGTGCAAAAGCAGCACCTACCACGTTGTTCAACATGGTGGGGAAGTGTACACATTTTATTTTTAGTTATAATTATATTTTTCTGTTGAATTTCGGGTTTTGGGGAACCCCAATTATTGTAAATGCGATTTGCAAATCTTCGACAAGTTTGTCAGTCCCGGGTTTGTGGAACAGCGTTAGACCACGAATCTCATCTACTAATATATGTTTCAGAAATTATATAAAGTCATCAATACCTGGAAATCCAAAATTGATCACCTGGATTACATCAAGGGGGCGTGGCTTGTATGTTTTGCTCTTTTTTGTTAACTATTTTCCCAGACAAAGTCGGGAGGGTGCAAGGAACCTGACAAAGTCAGAAAGACAAAGATAATTTTTTTTAAAAAACATAAAAAAGCCAACCCCCAAAAAATTCCATTTATAAGCGTAAGCCATTATGAAATACAAGCGAGGTTACTCTTTAATCTCTCCAGTGAAGGAATCTTTACTTGACAGATCTATTTCCCTTAGCAAAACTAAAGAGTATTTTACTGTTCTACGTCATCGTAAAATTCAGGAGTGGCGGCGTCTGCCGCTAGATACTTAAATATTATGCTTTGTTTGTATTTTTTTGAACATGTTGATCTGGTTATTTCATTTGCTACAAGTCGTACCAAAACTGGGAAAATGCAGAAATATTTGGCAGCCGCATATATCGATTGAAATTCTATTTCTTCCCATGTCTCTACATTCACAGATATAACTGGTCTTGCAGATTTATTATATTTACCAGTACCTCCCAGTTTACAGTTCTGACTCTGTGTAATAGCCTGGAAATTATTCAAAGAATTTTCGAGTTTTTGGCCGTTAATATGATCGACCAAATGTTAATGATCCCCGCCCGATGAGGATTTCGACACTGAATTGCGTCGTTGAACGAGTTATAGAGCATTTCACGAGCGCGAAACGAGGAAACGGTTTAACGGATTTACGACGTAAACAATAAATAAGTGGGTAGAAACAGTTAAAGATACCGGAGCGTCTGTCAACGACGTTGCCGAGTTGGAAAAATATTAAAATTCCCAAAAACGGTGAGACGTTAACGGGGGAAGTTTTATACGAATCAAAATATAAACCAAAGGGAGCTCCGATAGAGATCGTTGATCACAACGCTCACGCGTGGGCGTCGAATGTAACATTATTTCCCCGAACTCGAACTGTTAAATGTTATGACGGTGATATGTTCGAGTTTATCAGAAATATAAGTAAGAGTGACCCTGTATCCGTGTGGTTGTTTCAAAGTTCCGAGTGTAGCTATTATAATCAGTTTGTACGGCCTGATGGAGATATTTATCGTACAGAATCTCTTCATGGCGAGATGACAAAGATTGCTTTGAAATACACGAACGATACTGATATTAATGAGCGATTACTCAGTAATTGCTTCACTGTTCCGTCAGTTGCTGCTCACTTTACTCAGAAGGAAAATTCACAGAAACCAACACAGTTGGAATTTCTTGAAGATATACAACACAGTTGTGTCGAATACAGACACGGCAGATTGTGGAATACTAAATACGATTATAAGAATGTTATCTCAGTTGATATGGTTGCATGTTATCCTGGAAGTTTTCTTGGAATGGGAGAGTGTTCTGAGTATTTTAAAAGATTTGGACATCCAACACACGAGATGACTCGAGTTGCGATAAATGGACCCTTGTCAGATTTTGACTTAACTGGTCTTGCATGTATTGAGTCATTCGAATTTGCATCGAAAAACCTTCATCCGGTTGTCGCTGTTTGGTTTGGTCATCTTTTTAATAAACGTGGTTGGGCTCCAGTAGTTTTATTGCGATATATGCTTGATGAAAAAATATTAATATCGTTAACTCTTAGTGATGCAATTATATCGTATCGTCCACAGAAAACAAGTCTGGCCATCTGTCGTTGAGAGATCTATTCTCGACGAGAATCCCGATGCTGTAGAATATGAAATTAAACTTGCAAAAGATCTTGGCAGAAAAAGAATTGGTAAATTTACAGAAGGAGGATCATATGATCATAAACGACATTGTACAAGATTAATTATCCATGATGCTGAGCTCGATTTTATAATTGCTGATACAACAGAGAAAAATATATTTGTAAGCCGAAGTAATATTAACTTGTCGGACGGAGCCAAATTAGGAACAATTGTAAGTTACACTGATGGTGGTTCTCCACAATTCACTCATTTAATATCTTTGATGCTCGCGTACGTTTCGATAAACTTATTATCGATGATAAACAGATTTCCTGATAGCGCAGTTAGAGTCGCCACAGATTCATTTTATATCAATAAAAAATGCAGGATTGCTAAATGAATTACATATCGGTGTTGATACATCATGAGGCGAATGGAGAATAAAAAGAGAAAAGATACTTAGTTATTCTGAATCCGCCGACGTTGAATCTAAGGATATATATTATAAAAATAATCAACTGTCATAACCATCATCACCACCATCGGTATATGATCCTGTAGTCCGAGTTTCCTCTGACCCTTGCCACCCTATTTTTGATATTTGTACATTTATGTTAGGGTGTAGGGTCAGAGTCCATTCCCTGTCGAAAAGTTGGAATTCGCCGACACCATTTGTTGCTGTAGGAAAACAAATCGACATATAAATGAAAGTCACGTAATATTTATGGAAAAATAAAAGAACATAAACTTCGAAAAATATTTATTGTGGAAACAACGACCCAGAAATCTATAAATGTTGCAGCGGCTTGAAAATAACAGATTCAACAAGCGGAGAGCACAGGTCAACGCGGTAGTCACGTGATACCAACAAAATACATCGCTGACACGTGCTTAGTACTTGATGAATCTGGTTTTCTCCAACTTGCTGCGATACCGACAGGTTTCTAGTCGTTGTTCTCAAAATAAATATGTTGAGAATTAAGTGTGCATTATATTTATGTACAAGTATTACGTGACTTTTAATTAATATTTTCGAATTCTATGTACAACAACTTTCGAAATGGTTTATTGTTGATATCACGTGACTATTGGACCTCTGATGTCATTCACATGTAGGTTGCGAGAGTTGTGGAGTCATGTGACTCGGAATGCAAATGGCGAGTTCCAGGTCAAATTTCATCAACGCTATAGTTGCATCTCGTCTCTCAGCGGATTAAAGATATAACGAATGCTACACTCGCTATTTCTGAGAAAATAAATCATATTCCTATCGATTTCATGCAGGTATATCTCGATGAAAGGTCGTTAAAGTTTGCTAAGCCGGTTAGTAAGCGGCTACCCTATGCCGACACCAAAATGGCCAACTTTTCGATAGGGGATGGACTCTGACCCTACAACCCAACATAAATGTCCAAATATCAAAAATGGGGAGGCAAGGGTCAGAGTAAACTCGGACTAATGATCCTGTGGCCAGACATAAAACCATTTATCTCAACGGACCTGGAGGTTCTGGTAGAACAACACGTGCGATTGAATTATTTCGAAATCATGACATGACTGTAGTAAACTCCGACTCACCGGCTTGCCAGAGAGATGAAAGAAAGAAGTATCAAATCTCATACTTATCACAGTTTCTTTCGGTGGAAGGGACACCTGAACGAATGGGTGAGAAATATATTCCTAAAATTATTATCTGGGATGAAATGTGCACGGTATCAGTTCACGTATTAAAAATGTTTCTTGATTGGTTATTGACTCAGAATACTGCTGTTATCATGTGTGGTGCTCATGGTCAACCACCACCTTTTGTTGGCTCATCTCCGCATGAACGGCTGAAAGAATTTGTAGATTATTATGAGGAGATACTTGATGATGACAGCGCTTGATGAATCACTAAAGGAATTTGAAAAGTTAATCAGACTGCAGCCAGACAAGATTCAATGTGAGATAATGCTTAAGTAATTCTAGAGACTGCTGTGAATGATTTTTGGAATATTTGGAGACCAATTGATTTGATGGTTGCAAGTAGAATGATAGTTCGTGTTACACGTCAACATCAATTATTTCTGTTACATAAAGAAAAGTTTTCAGATTTACCTATGCCATTGTGTTATCGCCCAGCAGATACACGTAAATAAAATATTGATATTGAGATTCCAGGACGCCTGACGGAACCAAGGAAACAAAAGCACGTTCTTAATGATATTGTTTTAGTTCTGACTGATGCTGTTGAGAAAGCATTAAACGCCAAACAATCGTGCTGGACTTTAGGATATGCAATAACAATTCATTCATCGCAGGGATTGACCATCAGTGATACAAATATTTGAATTGTCAATGATCGTATTGAATGGTCAAACTTGGTGTATCTGGCAGTGTCAAGAGTTGGGAGAATGTTCCAGTTACGGAGAATTATTCCTGAAGTTATTCAGTATAACTGCGATATTGTAGATAATAATCAAACTCAAGGCAACATCGATAAAAAAAAAATTAGCTGCTTATCAGCGATGTGACAAAAAAATAAAATAAGCACGACTTCGATCTTGATGTTAAGTTTATCATGACACTGAAACAACAACAAAATAATCACCGTGCTTGCTGAAACACAGTAATGTTGCGGCAGTATTCCCCGAATGACCCACGACAGTTTACTGTGGGTAGAATTAATAGTAGTTTCGGCCGTACACGCTAAAATGTGATGCTGACCTGTCTTGAGTGTAATCGACTTCGAAGAGCCACTGCCTTTTTGCTAACGAATAATCCTTTACAAAAGTGAAGGCGGTGTTAATTGTGTATCTTCAGGAATTACTTGTAATTGTTCACGTACAAATCCACTTTGAGGAGCAGCTGAATCTAGTTTGTAAATTGCAGGTCTACCCGTTGATCTTACCGCGCTGAAAATTTTAAGTGTGGTCACACTCCAAATAGGATCATTTGCTCTTTATTTTTTTTTTTTACCACCTTCAAGTTCACCAGATTCATATAAATATCTGACAGTCACATTACCTAGTGCTGGTTGTTTTGAGAAAGAGTCATGTCACTGCCGCTCACGAGCGGTCACTGGTATGTATTTTTTGTGATTGCATTGATAGGTTTCATAGAAATTCCACGAGTAATTTCATTATTTAACACGGCTATCACACTTGGTATTTTTGCAACCCATTCACGAGATCTTTTGTCCGCCTGAACTTTGTTCAGGGATATTTCCTGCGCAGATTGAAATCCAAACAATCGCTCAGCAAGTGTTCGATTAAATCGTTCAACGATTGCCTGATCGCGATGAATTGCGGTGTGCTCTCATCTCATTTTCGCGTTACGTTGTTTCATCAGAGATGTTACTGCACCAAGAAATTCCTTGTCAGGATCAACCTGTAGCAACTGTGGGCATCGGAGGCCGCCACGTTGATAAATTCGTTCAAATGCAGATGCAACTTCAGTTGCTGTCTTTGTTGATAGTGGTACTGCTTCTTTATATCGACTTGCAACGTCAACGACAGTTAACGCGTATTTGTATGTGCGTGATTGACATCTACCAGTTTTAATAGTGTCATGTGGTAAAAACAAAATATCTGCCTGATAAACGTCATTGGGAATACTGACATCAAAATGTGCGTACTGAATTTTTTTAGGTGGTGGTAGATAAATATGCCATATTGCCGGTAGTGCTAACCAATCTGCAGCAACAGAAGGTTGGATACCTGCTGCATCAGCAAGTTTACTAATCGCTGCTCTACCCCTCCAATATCCTCTTGGGCTATAATAAATCGATTCCATTATTATAATAATAATTGGGTGACCAATTACAAGCCTTTAGCACTAGTTTATCTTTTATCGCAGATCTCGTCAGCCAGTTAGCAAGTGATTCTCTGAGAGATTTAGTTTTTACAGACTTTAAAGTGTGAATCAACTTCACGTCTGCAATATGTCGTTGTTGTAGATCTGGATTTTTATATGCAACATCATGAACGTAGTACGCTTGATCAATTGCATTTATTGGATACTTTCCAGGTCTAGGTTGATCTTTTTCGTCAAGTTGGATATCAAGTTGGGTTCCAGGACCACAATAATTCTGTCTAGGAACATGCTTCTCGTCAGGATACTTAACTGATGGAGCTCCTGGTAATTTTCCCAGTGAAGCAGCGATATCTCTGCCTGTTTCATGAGAGATAAATATTTAATTTTTTTTGTACCAAATTTCACACACTTGCATTTTTTTCCCATTGTCATTATTGTTTTTAATCCACTGGTGGGGGTGGGTGCTCTGCATCGAACACAATATAAATTCATATAATTATTATATATTCCTACAACAATGATGTCATTGATTTTTTAGCGACACGAAAGCAAGAGCAAGTCAAGCATCATCTAGCGCTACCAAAGTCTGTCAGAGCAATTATCATTGGCCCATCTGGGTCTGGTAAGATGCAATTGTTGCTTAACCTGATAATGAGATGGCTGAAGTGGGATAAGTTGTATTTAGTGGCACCATCTGTAGATGATCAGTAATGCTACGACGTGCTTAAAGATTTTAATGAAAATGCAAAATTGTTGGACAAGGACAGTAATGATATTATTGACTTTATCACCGACATCAACGACTCTCCATCTGTGGATGATCTCGATGGATATATTAATAATCTTGTAGTATACGATGATGTGATGCTAGACAAACAATCAAATCCAGCTCAGATATTTTCCCAAGGCAGACACAAAAACACCGATACTATATATGTTGCTCAGCGATATACACAAATACCTAAAGTGATCAGAGATAACTGCAATCTTCTGGTTGTCTTTAATGGTGTTGATACCCACACGCTAAAAAACATCCACCAGACTTGGTGTTCAGGAGACATGGATATGATTAAACACAGAAACTCCTCAAAAGTGCAAGCGATTCCTCATGGATTAATTACGATAAATTTACATGATCCTCAGTCGCGATATGGCAAAGGTCTCGATAAAATGTTTGGTTGAGAGACATCAGCAGAGAGGGGACGACCAACAGTGAGTGTCCTGGTGTTTACACCAGGGGTTGGTAAATAAATTTGAAATGCAAGCGTCAAAACAAAAATGCGCTAACCCGGTTAGAGACCTCGGTTTAGAATTATTGACATTTGTATTTCCATTTTCATAGGAAGCTTTATTTGTGAAAATAAAACTTGGTCTATTCACCCTCCGTAAAAAGCTTTATTTGTGAAAATAAAACTTAGTCTGTTCACCCTCCGCAGGATGCTTTATTTTCAGAAATAAACTTGGTCTGTTCACCCTCCCTGCTACTTCAGCCTTCTAAATGAAATGCCGTAGGGAAGTCCTGTGCTAAATTACAGAGACAGATGGGAAATTAACATTAGGTCTCCATTGATAATTTTTTTTTTTTAAACAGTATAGCACGAGATGTAACCTAGTGAAATCAACCATGATTACATCCTGAAGCGATTATACCATTCCAAGGAAACAAAAAAAACTAGCAACAACATTGTATGTTACTAATTACAATCAATTAAGGATTAGCAGACGTTCACACTAGTTATTTTAAAGAAGAGATGTGATCCTGAGCCAAGGATATCTGTAACCACTGACTTGAGAGAATCAAGATCTGAGGAGAAAGTAGTTTGATAGCTTTTGATGATTACTTTCATGTTCCAGCTACCTCCAAAGTAACTTCTAGAAACTTCAGAACAACGATTTATACTTACACTGTTAAATTTGAACTGTTCAGCGTCAGTCTTTCCCTTTACATTTTGTACGAAGTCCTCCATTTTTGTAACTGTATTGATAGTCATAAATTTAAGGATCACTGGAAAACTCACAACAAAATTTTCGTGATGTTCGCAGACCCAAGATCCTAAATGGGAGTCTTCAATGCTTGAGGGATAACCGCCAGGCCAATCGATACAGCTAAAACTATTTAGTGTCATCATAACAACTCTGTCTTTCAGACCTAATATTATTGTCAAGCAGGCAGAATGGGCAAGATTAAGATTAGAAAGTGAATGAGGTATCCGTTGTTTGTCCTAGCGATGGAGTTCCATCCATCGTTTGTATGGAACTAAAGTGCGTGTGTGTGTGTGTGTGTGATTTGGATTTTTAATGTAGCTTTAACAATTTTTCAGTCATATCGCTACGATGTCTGCATTGTGGCAGTTTATAGTGATGTCTACCACTGGGGCATCATGCCGCAGACATGAAGCATGATGTCCCACCCAGTCACATTATCCTGACACAAGGCCGACCAGTCCTAACACTAACCTCTTAATGCTGAGCTCCAAGCGAGGCAGCTGTTAGTACCGTTTTTGTAAGTCTTTGGTGTGACTCGGCCGGGGATTGAACCCACAACCTCCCGCATGGAACTAAAATGAGAGTTCGTCCTTCAATAAAATTCAAAGGTACAAGTGTGATGTTTTTCCAGAAAAGGTGTCCTATTTATTTTCTTCCATGACTTCTCCTAAAAGTGATGCAGCAACCAATCATAACAAAGGAGAAGCTACCGTTAGCAATGGTCCTACCAGAATAGATAGAAATCTTCCTCGCTAAACCTGCATTTTTGACTGATGGGTAATTTCTTTCTCACCATTTGGCGAAGAACAGTCCAATGTTTTCCTAATGGTTGTTTCTATATTTTCAACAGACACAGTTCCTTTCAAAACGTTCCAACAACATTCACACAAGGTATCGATTATTAATTTGTGCACGTATTCTTAATGATTTGTTTTCACATCAGCAGATTGGATTTAGTCAGTACTTACAAAACATCCCAGTGCTAAGTTAAACAAATAAGTGGTTCCTTCCCTCCCACCTTATTTTGTTTTTTGGAAGACAGCTGTGTCTTGGGACAACGAGAAGGGTGGTGTGCACTTCTTTGTTACAAGAGTGAAAACACTAAAGTGAAACTTTTCTTACTCTTTAAATGTGCTAATTTCTTAACAATAAAGGGCACAGTCCATTGTTGTAGATGTGTCGGTATACTTGTACATAAGATAGACATGATCTTTGATGTTTACAATGATATTACTTTATATCTATATTTTAGTTTCAGTGTATGGACTATAAGGTTTGAAATAAAGAATTCTTATCTTATTGTATCTTACCTTATCTTACGCTTCTTATTAATACTGGAATTCGACTCCACTGATTGTCTTCATGAAGCATAAACTTCACGATATGTACCACTAGACGATGATGTGTTTTCTTACGACTAAATTGTTACAGTTCTTGTTTGAATAAATCCAGTAAACTTTGTAATACACCTGTTCTGTCTTGTACTTTTGTTTTGGAAGATATCACTTATTTTTTTTTTTAGTACTTGTAGCAGTTTAAGCAGTAGAATACGCCGTTGATATGGCCGAAGAAGCAGAAGTTCCTTCAGACAGGAGTTTCAATTTCTTAATCAAATTAGGAAACACTGATCTTAAATTGGGTTTGGCAGACATAATCATGAACGGCGAAGATGAAGCAGAAGTGGCAGGAGTCACTATCACCGAGGACTGAAGTGCCTCTCTTTCTGGATACAGAGGTTTGCTTTTTCTTGCGTTATTTCTTCTTGGGACTATTTTTGTTGGCATCACGGTACCAATTGTTTTTCCATAGAACGCCAATGCTAATGTTTTGCGAAATAAATATGCTTTCTATCCTACCTCAGCATGCATATCACAAACTATCATAGAAAAGGACAGAACCAGGTACTCCATTGCATTTAAGAGAGATAACTCTGCTGGAACTAGACAGGGGTAAGAGTTATCTGGTCACATCAGACACATTTTCAGTCATGTGTACCACATTTTAAAAAAAAATCATAAAAAATACAAAATGTGATCTAGATATAAATTAACATAATCTCACATGTTGCCAAGAGGCTCAACTTTTTTTTTTTTAAGCCTAACAAAAAGTACAACTCTTACATAATGCACCAATCAAAGCTAGTTTGTTGTTTATTTCTGAATACAATGTTCCCTACACCGTAAGCTCCGCCCACCTGGGGGTTGTACAATTGGTACAGTTATATCAGTTGGGACTATTCTTGCTAGAGTGCTATCTTGCTGCACCAATTTTTCTTTTAATCTGCCTTTTTTTGAGGGGTGGGTGGGGGTGGCTTTCTTCTTGTTTGCATCGGCATTTGGATCCCATTTTAAAAGGGAGCAAATAATGACACCTCCAAAAGAATCACTTCTTTCAGTTTTCAAATTGACTTGCTCTTTTTGGTTTGCGTATCGATTTTTGGATATGCCAGTTGTGACAATGCTACTTTATGGTTTTGCTTTGAATATTTTTTTACGTGTGATTTGTGAATAATGCCTTGTAGTAATTGACGTGCTGTTAAAGTAAACCCTAGTAATACTTCTTCAAGACTCGCTTCTGACAAAATGTGACCGTACTTGTTCATTTTGTGTGCGACTAATGGTATTCAGTGCACGAGTCAATTTGGCAGGACAGTGAGACTGAAAGGATGTTACGTTGAATACTGCTGGAAAGACAATAAGAGCAGCATGTTTGTATAGTATTTTTTTTAAAATTTTGGAGACGCGAAATGGCAGGACCTTCTTAGCCCCAGTTGTGAAACAAAAATTGGTATGAAATAAAAAAAATAAAAAATGGGAGTGGTGGGTTTTTAAATCCACGAATAAATACACACGAGGTGTTTGAAGGGCATGGTCATATGCTTAATTCAGTCAATGTGTTCCTAATGGTGTGGCCATCACTTGCACCTGAAATTTATATCGAACTTTTCAACAATACCACATAATGGACATTGAGACGGATTTTGCGATGTGCTTTATCAATGAAATCAATTTTGAGTAATGTAAATAATACTGTCATTACAAGAATGTCCTTTTCCTGTAAAGCAAAATTTTATTTCTTTTTCATCTTCTCCTAACATGTGCTTGACTCAAGTCAGACATGGTCCCATCTTCACAAGGAATGCCTTCTAGAAATGAAATGGACTTTCCCAGACTTTCCTTATGTAATGTGTAAATCTATTGCCACTCTTTGTAAAATCAGAAAATACATTGTCGTGGATGATCAAACAATTGTGGTTTGTGATCAAATGTTTGAAAAATTCCATTTTACCTGAACCACTGGGTTCAGCAATCAGGGTGTTAAAGGGATGGCAAAGGTATAAGGCATCCCAACTTTGATAATCTAACTTTTCATCAATCACTTTTAGTACAGAAGAGGAGAAGGATGAAGCCATAACAATGGTATTGAGAAATAAGAAATTGCCATCAAAGACACAAGAAATTTTAAACGCGTTTAATATTTTTCTCTTGTCAAGGAAAGTATAACAAGAAAAATATTAACATTTCAGTGTATAAGAAATAAAACATGAGAAGCAATAAGGCATAAATGACCGTACATCAAGAAGACACAAATTAAAATCAAAGCTGCATATAAAGCAAGTAGGCCTAAGTGTACAACATTCTTGATCTGTCTGTGTCATTTGGAATCTGCATACATGCTCTGGTGTTCTTGTTTCTGTGGAATTCATTGTTTCTGATCTCCCTGGGAATGTTGTGTCTTCCTTCTTTTCTATCTGCACATTATTACTACTACTTTTGTGAACTTGAAGTATTTCTTCCTCTGTTTCAGGTTCTTTTACCATTGTTTCTAAAAGTGTTCCAACTCCACTTTCACTTCTCACTTTTCATCTTGCACTGGTTCTAAGTTAACTTTGTTTCTTTGTTTCTTTGATTAATGATACACAATGCCTTTGGCATGATAACCACTTGGTGTATCCAAGCATCAAAGAAAAAAAATTTCCTGTCATGTACATCTTTCCAGCCATGCATGTATTGATGTAACCAACTAGCTATGCATACTTCTTAGCAAGTATGAAGCAATTATAAATTTCTATGATGTCTTCTTCAAATGGAGGTAAACAACTTGTCGGCATCACTATTCTCAATACTTTGACCATTATTTGTTTTTTCATTTGCATAAAAAGTTTATGTAGGAATGTTTTTGCTGCTGGTCATAAATGGCACTCTGGGTCTATGGGAAAGTCAACTTTATGACAATATTGAACTAGTGCACTTTATATGGGCCAGTTGGGAATTTAATGTTAAAAACTCCATAAACCTAACATGGAGTGGTGGTAGTCAAACATTCTGGGCCTTATGGACTTTAACATTAGGATGGCACTCTGGGCCCCATGAGAATTTATCTTGTGTGCCAATCTTGAGCTTATGGACTTTATGCGGCAGTTTTGACCAATGCAAATTTTAAACTCGGTGCTCAACAGAAACTGAATATGAGCAATGGGTCAGTTTGCAGTCCTAAAGTACAGTTGGAGGAGTTAGATATTAAGGACTACATCTTTGATGGATGGACATCCTTCCATTCATACACATACATACATATGTACAGACAGACAGACATACATATCATTATGGATACATCGAGGGAGAAGTAGGAAAGGGGTCTCTTTTTTTATCTTTATAATACAATTATCCTTACAAAATATATACCCAAGGTGTAGAGGGGAAGAGTACACTAGTGCTCACACATATATTGATCACACACACACACATGTATTATACACATAACACCACCATATCATGACACAAAATCAGAAGATACAAGAGGGCTTTTGAGTTTTATTTTAAAGAGAGACAAAGAAAAGCCCGGCTGTTTGGGATAGCTGTGAGAAGGTCTGTTTTAAATGATTTCAAGTTTGGTGGCCGCATCTGCAAAGCTAGTCTTCACACAGCCAACATCTCATTTCTTGAGACAGGCAGGGTAAAGTGAGACTGGTCAACCTCACTCTCCCAGTCCTCGACCCTTTGTATGAGGGATTCTGGTTCTGATGGTGACTGAGGCTGCTGCTGCTGTTGCTGCAGGTACCACTGTTGGAGCAGTGCCACTCTTCTTCACCGAGATGCTGCTGCATTAGTTGAAATTGTTGCTAATGGTGGCACTCTACAGTTTCATATTTTGCATAGGGTTGGAATTTTAAAGAGAAAGAATTTCTCCGATGACAATGTGAATTCCTGTCATGTTACGATGAGAATATTTTTTTAAAAATACTTAAGTTTATGCAAAAAGTTATCGTACAAATCTAAATTATTGAAATGTGTGACTGACAGGAAGACCAGAAATTATCATTTATGAAAGACTCGTGAGCTATGCCTGATGTTACCATATAAAAGGATTTGGTATTTCACCAGAAGCAATCATAGGGCTAGTTATAATATAAAGAATACTTGTTGAGAAAACAACCAGACACATTCCATGTTGTGTCAGGATTGTGGAGAAAATAACCAATCAAACTCCATATTGAGTCAGGCATCAGGAGAATACAACCAATCATGCTCCACATTGTGTCAGGCTTGTGGATAAATCAACCAATCACACTCCGTATTGTGTTAGGCTTCTGAAGAATACAGCCAATCATGGTCAACATTGTATCAGGCTTGTGGATAAATCAACCAATCACACTCCATATGGAATCACAAGAGGAAAAACAAATGGAAATATATATATATATATATATATATATATATAATAAGACAATAAAGAAAATGTAAAAAAAATCCAAGGAAAAATGAAGATAAGGGAAACAACTTTGTGCTGATGTGCATCTTTTTCAGTTGTTGCTTGCAACATTTTTTTAGATGGAGTCATAATAATTAAAGTTAAAAAACCCAACAGTAATTTTAACTACATTTTTTTTCTTCTTACCAGTGGAAGATTCTGTCATGCATATAAATCTTTACAGGTTCCTTATTTGGACAAAATAAAACTTTTATGATTGAAACTGTTTGATAACTTTGATGTAACTTACATATTTGCACCATCATCATTTTAGATTTGCTTTATTGCTGCCTATGTGTTCTGCCAAGCCCAATATTAACTACAATTTTCACATTAAGTATAGTTTTTATCTTTTTATTCATATGCATGACTAATGGAAGAAGTAGCAGATAACCTAATTTTTTGCATTTGATTTCCTATGTTAACAAAGCAAGAAATCAGATGTACAAGCATGTCTGTATGTGCAGACCTGAAAGTCTATTTCTTTCATATTATTATATCAAATCTGGAAGATTGAAAAGGTGGCTTAGGTTGAAAACTTCTCAAGCATATCATCCCTCCTCAAACAAATGCTTTAGCTGCAATATCTTAAAGGTTTTTTTGCCAATGTTTTTTCTATATGGTTGATAGAAATAAGCCTTGACAGAACTGACATGAAATCCATTCAAATGTAAATGCTTAAAAATAAATTTTGCCGACCTGGACACTCCAATTCTGCATCATTGCAAAATTTATGTTGGTGGTGATGATGGATGGGGGCGATGGATCATTAAAAGATCACATCTATCATCTGGGTCATCCAATAAAGGAAAAGAATAATTACAAAACCATTTTAATGTTTGTTGCTTCTCTTGATTACATAAATGATATATTAGAAAATGCAATAAAAACACAACTAAAATGCAAAGAAAGTTAATAAATGCAAAATATGCAGTTGCTAGTGTAATGGAATAATAGTCATAGAATTTGAGTTCCAAAAGGACCATTTCTTCCGTTAACTGCCGAGTGTAGAAACTATCTCCGCTATTTTCAGTGATATATAGTTTTCAAATTAGCTGCTATGGTGTACATATTGGATGTCAGTTTGGCACGATTTTCATCTGGGACAAAGAAGACATCATCAGAAATCTTTTGGTAGCATCCCATGTCATAACGACCATCCATTTCGGAGTGTAGTGACAACAAGATTTTTAAGACATAGTGACAGCTATATTGACTGTATGACTGACACCAGCTATACTGACAGTATGACTGACAACAGCTATATTGGCAGTATGACCATTTTCATCTGGACTAAGTAGGTATCATAAGAAGTCTCTTGGTGTGTGTGTGTGTGTGTGTGTGTGTGTGTGTATTTTTAGCGAAGCTTTAACAGTTTTTCAGTCATATCGTTATGATGTCTGGAGTGTGACAGGTTATAGCGATGTCCAGCACTGGGGTATCATGCAACAGACATGTAGCATCATGTCCCACCCAGTCACAATTTCCTGACACCAGGCCGACCAGTCCTAACACTAACCTCTGGATGCTAAGCACCTAGCAAGGCAGTAGTTAGTACCATTTTTGTATAAGTCTTTGTTTTGACTCAGCTGGGCTTCGAACCCGCAACCTCCTGCATCCTAGACAGATGCTCTAACCATAAGTCTGTTGGTGAAAACCCCATGTTGATATAGCCATCCATTTGAAGGAATAGAGATAAAAGTATTTTGAAGATAGCCAAAATGGTGGCTATATTGAGAGTTAGTGCTTTTTTCTATTTAGGACTAACTAGACAAAGTAGAACTCTTCTGATGAAAACCCCATCTAAAAATGACTTTCTATTTAAGAAGGGTAACAAAAACAGGATTTCATGATGGCCACATACTGGGAACCAGATCAGCACCATTTTAATTTAGGATCAGCAAAATGTTATAACAAATCTTTTAGTGAAAAAACCATGCTAATGTGATCATTCACTGAGGAGAAGCAGTGATGACAAAATGATCAAGCTGGCTATTGATGCAGACATATTAAATATCAGACTAGCACCATTTTCATATAGCACTACCTAGACATCATAAGAAGTCTTCTGGTGAAAATATCATGCCAATTTGACTCCGCATTCAGGAGATGTAGCAATAAAAAGATTTTCAAGATAGCTAGTGTGGCAGCCATATTCACAACATTTTCATTTCGGACCAGCTAGTCATCAAAGAAGACTTTTGGTGAAAACCCCATGTCAACATGACTTTCCGTACATCATCACCATTTTCATTTAAGACTAGTGAGATGTCATAAAAAGTCTCTGGTTGAAAACCCCACATCAATGGAGTTATGATAACAAGGCTTTGAAGATTGTTCCTCTCATGGCTATATTTGATGTCATATCAGCACTATTTTTTTTAGGAACAGGTAGACTATATGTCTTTTTGTAGAAACCTCATGTTTATACGATTGTTGATATAGGAGTTGTGTTAAAAATCTTTCAAGATGACCACCATAGTGGCCATAAAGGACATCAGATCAGTACTATTTCATTTAGAATCACAGACATCATTAGAAGTAGATGTTGATATGTCCATCCATTCTGGAGGAGTAGCAATAAAATGATTTCAAGATTGCAGCATTCAGGACCAACAAGACATAAGAAGTCTTTCCATGGAAACCCCATGTTGATATGACCATTAATGTAGAAGCTGATTAACAATTTTCAAGATGGCTACTGTGGCAGTAATACTGGATAATACTGGATATCAAAGCAGCGGCATTTTCACTGGTACTGACTAGATCATGCGATGAATGTGTGCATAAAGTTTCAGGGCAATCTTGCAAATAAGTTGAGGAGGATTAGAAATAACAAATATTTCCTAATTGACGGATGGGTGATGGATGAAAGGCTGTCCATAATTGCTTCTGTTCTGGGACATTAGAGCTAAAAAGATGAAGTTAAACAATGTACATGCACAGAACAATCAGTGTAAATACCATCCATACTTTCTTATAGTCGAGTTCAACTGCAAACTGCATATGCCTATGCAGTTGTTTTTAGGATTCATCAGAGGAACAAACAACAGAGACACTGATCTGCCGGTACCTTATGTGATGGCATATCTGCGTCTATACTGCTTGTAGTTGAACCCAAGTTATAAGTATATATGTACTAATATAGTAACAATATAAATTGATAATTGATAACAATTATTAACAAAAAGAAGTAACAGTTTACAGTAAACACCTTTTGCACATATATTTATCTATATTAGTTTTCTTAAAAAAATAAAATATTTAAAGTTTTGGCAAAATTTTTCATATTAAAAAATATATATATATTCAAGCCTTCTAACGCAAGAAAGCAATTATTTCCAGGAAGGTAGAATAATAGCAACATTAAAATATAACAAGAAAAATCACTGGTGCAAAGTTTCACAACCACAGTAAAACGTGCAGTTCAGTATTGTTGTTTTTTTTTTTTTTAACCATATGGAGCAAAAGACAAAAAGAAGGAAAAAATATGTGACATAATTTTGGTCTGGTCTGTCAAACTGGAACAAATTTTCTTGGCACACTATTTACTAAATGTTGAGTTATGATTGACTGCTGTGTTGTACAAATACAACTGATACATAAAAATATAGTGTTCATTTTGTTTTTAAAATGGAATTCAATCAATTAAAATTTCTAGATCTGTTAGGTTTCTTATAACGAAACCTTTAAATAAAAATTTTGGCAGAGAAATCAGTTTAGCAGACTAATATTACATTCATACACAACTCTAAAAAGGGTTCAGGATTACAGGATTTAGTAATGGTGGTGACAGCATTTAGCAATAACATAAAATAAATCCTAAAATGTTGTATATGTGTGGACGAAATAAGTTTCAATCAAAATACATAATAAAATCGAGAATTCTATGACTGTTCCATTGTTCTCCATGTGCTTCTGTCTACAGCATGAAATAATTCAATGAAAATCAATACATAAAAATATTTTAATACCGGGGAAAATATTTTCTCCATAGAAAATGATCCGTTATTTTAGGCACTTGCATATTATTATTGCATACTTAAATCATACTTCCATTTATTTTCAAATTATACAGAAAATATGAAATCTTAAAACAAGGATTTTAGATAAAAAGTCATGTGACAATATGTCCATTCTGGGCTTCCAAAATTAATTGAAAGAGTTAATATGCATTAGACTGAAAAATGATGGAATAAAATACACAGTTAATTGACACATTAACTATTAAAGACTTTATAATGAATGACCATATACATTCATGAAAAGAACATTGAATAATCAACAGTAATTATGATTTAACATACATGTGTGTGTGAGTGTGATTTGGATTTTTAACACAGCTTTAACAAATTTTCAGTCATATCGCTATGATGTCTGCAGTGTGGCAGTTTATAGTGATATCTAGCACTGGGGCATCATGCTGCAGACATGTAGCATGATGTCCCACCCAGTCACATTATCCTGACACAAGGCCGACCAGTCCTAACACTAACCTCTTAATGCTGAGCGCCTAGCAAGGCAGCTGTTAGTACCATTTTTATAAGTCTTTGGTATGACTTGGCCAGGGTTCGAACCCTTTACCTCTGGCATCTGAGTCAGACGCTCTAACCATTAGGCCAGCGGAGTGGTTTCAACATACATGTACTTTCACCTCTGAATCTTCTACATGCATAAGTGCATATTAGGTTTAACTTTAAATGCCACTTTGCTTTATGTTTTGCCAAGAGTCCAAAGAACGGTTGATGTTCAGCTAACCAAATCTCATTATGTCAGTCTTCATTATACAGCTGGAGCACTTGTGAAATAGATTTTGATGGAGCATTTGGTAGAAAGGAAGGAAAAAAAGTGAACATCAATTTTTGATAACAATCCTTCCAACAGTTTTAGAAAGGTAGCACTAACACTATTATACACTGTTTAATCAGAACCATTGTCATTTAAAATGAGCAACTTGAGACCCAAAACATGTTTTTGAAAGCTAATTGTCAATACAAGCAGGCATTCAGGTGAAGGTACATGTGTAAATATACTGCAAAATGTGGTCACCACTGCAGCAATATTAAATGTTAGAGTGATATATTTTCAATTAACAAACTTCTACACAATTGATATATATGCCACATTTTGCCGTCATCGTTACAAAGGTCGATAATATTCAGAGAGCCACAATAGGTGGCCTTGTTGCATGAAAGATTGACCCGTATTAATTGGTATTAAGCTATACACTGCAAGTATTTTAAGACCAAGATTGTTTATAGGCTCTCGGCAAAATGTCTAAGCAAATATTTACAAAAAGATAGCAAGTTTGTGATGAAACTGTTTAAAAAAAAAATTGTTCCCTGGTTGCAACTTAAATACTGCTTTGATTCAATGGAAGTTGAGGTTGTTATAGTAAAGACTGAAAGTTCAGAAGTGAAAATGAAAACTGGAAATAGATCACACATATATTTCAGATGCTGAATGACAGACACTGTATAAGAACATGGCAGCCAAAGAAAGAGATAAAAGACCAAAAGCAAACATGAAGATATGATGTGAACCATAAGGAATACCTCAAGATTTGTTATAAAAACTAGGATAATGGAAACAAGTAGAATACATGCTTTATACATCTCTAGGTTAATCTGAAGAGGGATTTTTGTAGGTTTAACACCATTTTTCAGCACATGATAGGCTATACAATGGTGGTCAGTATATTTTGCTGGAGTAAGATCATACAAAAACCCTGGGAAGAACCACCTACCCATGGGAAGCTACTGGAAGGCTTTTTCACATACCCACCGAGCTGAGAATTGAACCAAAGTGTTCAGAGATGTCAATGATCTGAAAATAGATGACTTGGCCCCGCAGGGCCCCCAAGGTTTGAAGAGGATGCTATTAAAGGTAGGTGGGTAAAAAAGAGCAGTCTCTGAAAGGCTTATAGTGTCCTGTGTGATCATACCCTGTGAGTTGGAATGAAAATATTCAATACATCCATTCATCAGAAATCATATAAATATCTCTCCACTTTTGAACTGGACTTATATGAATGTGTTTTCTGATTGCTGACAAACATTAATGGGATAAGTAATTGCAAATTATATCCAGCTATAGGTGTCAGTAGTCGTGGAAGCAAGGCAGGTAATGGATTTTGTGATCCATAGTTATAAATAATGGTTTGTTACTTTCAGTAGTGTACTAACCAGGGGTGGGTGGGAACAAGGTGGTTGCCCTGGGCACCAGAGGTCCTGGGGTGCCAAAACCATGGGCACCAGAGGTACTGTGGCACCAAAACTTTTTTAGGGTCTTCACAGTTGCCCTGGATGCCATTTACCTTTAGTACACCACTGGCTGATTTTTGTAGCTACTTCAGTGCAGAGTTTATAATCTTTCTTTGTCACAAACAATTTGATATACTCTTCAATGAGGATTTTGCTTTTGGAGTTTCAAGAAAACAATGGAACACGCTATAAAACAGGACTGGAACCAATTAAACTTCTGCTGTTTATTAGGAGTAATTAGTAAACCAAACAAAATAGACCCTGAACTGCAGGTGCATTATGCTATGTCAGATCAGGAACTTTGTTGTTTGCAGTTTTACTCATAAGCAAGTAAATATGGTACTAAATTTCACATTGAAACTAAACTCAGATTCCTGAAATTTGCTAATTTTTCCAATGCTCTTCATGCATGAGATCTTTTATATATCCTTATCACATTTACCTTTATTCCAGTCTGTCAGCCTCAACTATTAGACATGGGGGGGGGGGGACTGTATTAATTTTGCATAAATCACATATGAACATTCACCTATTGCAACTACAGCTGAGTTTGGAATGACTTGTGGGTATCATCATCTGTACATTCCCGTCCTTCATTTGTTTCCTGTTTGGGCTTGCACAAGCACATCCCTGTGTGTGACGTGTGAAACACTGGAAGGAAAGGGATGTGGGAGAAACACTTAAAACGCCTCAAGCATGGCATTATCAAAGGCAGGTCATATACTGTAGAGTATCCATCACTCTCAGACTGTCCAGAATCGTGCTGTACATCCATGGACTCTCTCCACTTCAATACACCTCTTTCCTCGGCAGTACCTATAATTACAATGGTGAAAATGGCAAAGAAGTTAAACATCGAGCTTCATAATAATATGTAAGTCTCAGTTAAAATTTTCTCATAACCCATAATGCTTTAATGTTATTATTCAACTTCAAATTAAATGGCCCTCTCTTGAAATGTAAATAAGGGTTTGGGGTGTAGGTGACTCCGACTACATCATCACTATATGCCATGGACCATAATTTTCTCTAATCTGTGATGGTGAGTTTGCCTTGATGCACAATTTTTTCATGTTCATAGAAGACTTTGTTAAAACAGGAGAATGCCAGGTACCAAAGAAGGAATAAACTGTAATTTAATGCAGTAGAAGTTACATTATAATGTGTGGTCATAGTTAAGAACAATTAGATAACATTTCATCAAGTAGATTAGCATGATTCTTCCAAAAACAGTCTTCACACACATGAAACTAGACTGATTTACTGCACCCAAGCACTGATTTCATTACTGATGATTACAAAAGGTATAGGGTCTCAGGCTAGTACTGACCAATCAGAAAGGGTTTCAGGCTAGTATTGACCAATCAGAAAGGGTCTCAGGCTAGTATTGACCAATCGGATGGTTACAAAAATAGAGGCTCAGGCTAGTATTGACTAATTAGAAAGGGTCTGAGGCTATTATTGACCATTTGAATGATTTCAAAAGTGTAGGGTCTCAGGCAAGTATTAACAATCAAAAAGGGTCTCAGGCTAGTAATGACCAATTGGATGATCACAAAAGGTATAGGGTCTCAGGTTAGTATTAACCAATCAGGAGGGGTTGTGTTTGCCAGCTAAATGAATGCTGCAGAATTATGCCAAACAATATGTTTTTAATAAACATTCAATACACTGTCAAGATGTGGAAGTAATTTTGCAAGGTATGCTGCCACCCCTGAATAGTAAGTGATGATGATGAAAGAGCACAGTTGTAAATATGGTCAAGAAAAGAGACTAAGTACCAAAATGTTGCAAAAATGAATACAAATGCCTGAAGTATGACCCACGGTAGGTCACTGTGACGTGCCTTTCTGTGAAATGTCGAAGTGCATCAGTTACTTCTTTAGTCTGTGGGTGTAAAACATTTCATAAATCATCTGTTATCACACAATGCAAGCTTTCTACACATAATGGCAGAGGGATACCCAAAATCAAAACAAAAACTTGGTTCCTCAGAAACAGATCAAATTGTGGAATCTAGATCTGATGATACAAAAGACAGAAAATGAACTTGAACCTTCAAGTTTTCATGAGTCTTCTTGGTTCAATATAGGTGTTATTGTTTTGAGTTGATATGTTAATGAATAATAAATGTTAGATTAGAAACTGAACTGGCTTCTATTGATTTAAGCAGGATCAGTGAAATTCAGCAAGGATCAGTAAAATAAATTTTTGATTTGTGGGTTAGTGAAAAATTATCCTAATTTTGAACCCTGGTGCTCTAGAACACCTTATATTTATCTTAGAACATTTACTCCTGTAAAACATCACATTTATCTTGTACCCTTTTACAGTTGCTGTAGAGCACCTCACATTAATCTTTGACCCTTTTACAGTTGCAGGATCTTCACATTAATCTTAGACCCTTTCACTGCTGAAGAACACCTCACACTATATCACACCCTTTTACTGCTATAGAATACCTCACACTGATCTCAGACACTTTAACTGCTGTGAAACACCTCATATTAATCTTAGACCCTTTCACTGCTGAAGAACACCTCACACTGATCTCAGACCCTTTTACTGCTATAGAATACCTCACACTGACTTCAGACCCTTTAACTGCTGTGGAACACCTCTCATTCGTCTTAGACCCTTTTACTATTGTAGAATACCTCATATATATCTTAGACACTTTTACCGCCGCAGAACACCATGTATTGATTTTAGACCCTTTTACTGCTGTAGAACACCTCACATTTATCTCGACCCTTTTGCTGCTGTAGAATACCTCTCACTCATGTTAGACTATAGACCCATTAACTGCTGAAGAATGTCTCACATTTATCTCAGACCCGTTTACTGCTGTAGTTAACTTCACATTTATCTTATACCCTTTTATTGTTGAAGAACACCTGACATATATCTTAGACACTTTTACTGCTACAGAACACTTCACAACTATCTTGGACCCTTTTACTGCTGTAGAACAACACTTCACATCTATCTTGGACACTTTTACTGTTGAAGAACACCTCACACTAATCTTAGATCCTTTTACTGCCATAGAATACCTCACACTGATCTCAGACCCTTTAACTGCTGTAGAACACCACACATTGATCTTAGACCCTTTTACTGTTGTAGAATATTTCACATTGATCTTAGGCCCTTTTACTGCCATATAATATCTCATATTGATCTCAGACCCTTTAACTGTTGTGGAACACCTCATATTGATCTTAGATCCTTTTACTGCCATAGAATACCTCACATTGATCTCTGATCCTTTAACTGCTGTTGAACACCTCACATTGGTCTTTGATCCTATTACTGTTGTAGAACATCTCGTATTGATCTTTGACCCTATTACTGCCATAGAACACCTCGTATTGATCTTTGACCCTATTACTTCTGTACAACACCCTACATTTATCTTAGACCCTTTTACTGCCACAGAACACCTCATATTATTCTTAGATCATTCTAATGCTGGAGAGCACCTTACATTGATCTTAGACCCTTATATTGCTGTTGATATTAACACTCATTTACATATGAGTCATAATTCATAATGATGATCAACTTGTTTTGCAAACCATTATCAATAATAATAATTAATTGTCAGCTGAAAACAATGCATAAATAAATATGATACTTTAGAGATTTCAAAATTACACTATGCTGTTTTTCATTTTAAGCAGAAAATGTTTTCCTCATATATATTTTATACTTTGGGTAATTTTAGTTTTCATTACTAACTTTAATGTACTTATGTCATTGGTCAGGTCCGTCTGGTTATGTTAAATAACTGGAGCATTGAATTATCTACATGACCCAATAGCTTTTGAAGTTTATGAACCTGTTTACAATTAGGAGTTTTTGGTTAGTTTTACAAAATGAATGGCATCAAAAACTAAGCAACATGTTACATAGATTATTGTTTCTTGACCATGCTGATGACATTGGACATAAATTTAGCAAACAATTTATACTTGTTTGAGTACTGTTTAGAACTCCTATGTAATGGTAATAAAATTTTCAAACCACATATATCTGCATAATTGCCTGTTAACAGGGAAAAAGAGATAAACCAGTAAGTTTTGCTATCATATAAGTGTCAACATACATGTACATGTTTCAGCCATTGAATCATAAAAATAACTTTTATGTGAAAATTGTGTTCAATAACTTAACCACAGGTAAATTATTTAAAGTCAGGCCTTTATTTATATGGATTGAAGAAAATTGTCATTTGTTCTTTATTTATCTGAGACTTTCTGTTGATATGTTTTTAATGATATGCAAATACTCGAAGAACATCAAGTGTATCACAATGAACACATAGATACAGTCTAATGTCCGAAATGTCACACTGAACTTGCAGGTACAGTCTAACGTCTGATATGTCACTCTGAGTTGATGGTATAGTCTGATGTTAAATGTCACATTGAGCTTGTAGGTAAAGTCTAATTTATATTGTGCCAACTAGAACCTTGCTGGTTTTGGGTACAATCGCTGGTACTGAATCTTGGCATCCTCAACACTTTCAGCAGCCGAAACATCAGTTACTTCCTGGTGACCACTAATTTAACAAATAATATCCTCAACTGTTGGTATCACAGATGTGATAGTATCACCATCATAATTAACATAATCTGAGAAATCAACATCCTTGTTACCACACTTGTGTAGGTGTAAAGAGTTATCTACCACAGCAAGGGAAACATCATCATCAGCAGCAGCAGCACTATGACAAGTAATGATATCTATTGCTCACTGTTGTGAGAAAATAGTTTGCAACACAATCTGTGAAAACATCATGCCATGCAAACTAAATCCTACTGATTGCAAACAATACATTTATTTCACACTGAATGTGTTTATCAAGGCTCATGAAGCATCTCTGGATTAGAATTCATCTGTACCTTGACTTCAAATTTAAGCCAAAGGAATTTTTCAAAGATATTTAGTCAAAAATGTACAAAACCAAATCATCTCTTTTTATGCTTTAATTGCATTGAGACAGCTACTGGTTATTCTAAAGTACTGATAATGAATGATGTGTGATTATCATGCCTTTGTTACCAGGTGCCTTTGTTATTTACCAATTATTAATGATGCGATTATGAAGCTTTTGTTACCTGGAACCTTTGTTGTTACATCTTTATTATTTAAATGACCATCATTGTTTATTGCAATACCTAACAAAAACTTCATAATGGAGCTAAATTTCTCAAATGGATCACACAAATCAAACTCAAGAAAAAGTTAAACATTGAAAGAAAGGAACATGATAATAAAGCTTTTAGACTACATAGTAATTTGGAATTTGGACAATGTTATTAAACTGAAATGTTCTAAAAGAGAAAGTGTTCTAATAAACAATTCTTTTCTGATTGGTGAATTAGTTTTAATATATATATAATCAAATACCATTTGAGAATCAATATGCTAAAGATGGTAGGCATGACGGTTCTATGTTTCTAGCTGGGTCTTAACTTTGCAAGGAAATATTAGTTTCGAATTCAATTGATATACATAAAGAGTTGAAAGTGGATGCAATACAATTAACAATTTATGCATATCAAAATGTCAGGTGGATGAAAGAACCAGAAACTTTATATTTCTTTTGGTCTGATGTGAAACAACTGGCTTTGGACTGACGGTCGGGCAGTGATTTTGCACACTGCATGACACCAATATGAGGAAAATACAGAATAATTTCACTTATCTGAACCTCATTAATTTGGATCATTGCTGAATCTGAACCACATGTGCATCATCCAAAGGTACAAATCTGCTGTACTCAGAATTTGTTGGTCTGAGCACATGTTTAACTGAGCAGTAAGAGTATGGATGAATGATGTTCTAAAGTCTATGAATCAAGAGAAGCAAGAAAAAAATCTGTACATCTTGATTGAATGAATTCATTTATGCAATTTATTCCACTAACAAGTGTCATGTTTGACTAAAAACATACTGTCATAGTTTGCCTCCAGTAAGCTGACCTGATATAGACAACTTACCAGGAACTGTATTGTCAAGGACAAAACCTATAATGCCACCCAGAAACATTGCAGTACTGAGAAGGACTGTGAGAACCTGGTCAAGCTCACTAACTCCTGCAACAGAATCATAAAATCTAATCATAATGATGAGCCAAAAATGAATACTAATTTCAGGTAAATGTTTGCATTAATTACCAATGCATTAAGAAAAGTGTTTCATTGAAAGGAAAGAAATATACTAGTGGAATCAAGTTTTCCTTTCTCACCTGTGTAAATAAGATATATCCAGACTGTATGTGTAAATGTGAACTTGGTGTTTTGTACCACCATCCCATCACACTCTGCCCACCCCAAGCCAACTCCACCAACAACCCCTCCCTGATGGTCTATCCCTTGGGAGCACTGGAGGTCCATGGTGCTCAGTTTCCCATGCTTCTCGCTCGGGTCATTTCTGCATTTTTCTCATAGCACACCAAGAGTTTTGTGAGATATATGGTTTATTATACAAGTTAGAAAAATAGAACTACAGTATTGTATATATTGCTTCTGGAATCTTGTATACCTTGGAGCTACATCACATCTAACCAAAGACAAGTGCACCTGACTGAAGCTGTCCAGAAATACTGTGAATATGTATTGTGCCATTGGAGGAAGTGCCAAATCCAGTCATGTTTGATAGACCCTATCATCAGATCTGCCCATGTTTGGGTGGTTACTACCACAGTAAGAGACCTGAAATGAATAGAGATTAAGGCAACAAAACTGTACACCAAGGTCCTTGTAGAGTTTTAATCCACTTGTAATTATATATATTGGATAACACAATATCTACCACAGTGACTACTATCACACATTTGAATGAGATGTTCAGAAGGGGACAAAAAATACATAGTTGATAAGATTTATGCACTGATTCATCATCCAGTTCCAGCCTTATGGCTACTTCTGGCTCCCAGACTCAAGGTTGTGCCACTTGTTTCAACTCCATCACTGGATACAGCTTCCAGGTGTAGGGTTCAGACTCCATGCTAGTCCCAAGGCAGGATAATGTCCCCAAGCTGATAAAAATTAATAGAATGGCCAAGCTCTAAAAAAAATTACCCATCTTTGTAGAACATCAAGGTAAAGCCAGTGAAATTGTTAAAGACTATCATGCCACTTTTCCAGAAAAGCACAGCCTTGAAGCTGATGCATCAATATTTTTCAGTGCCATAGCTTTTAGTACACAGGATGTTATTGAAAAGAAACTGAGGATACTAAATGGCCTGAAGTTTAGTGTTAACAGTACAGCTAGAGAAAGCTGTGCCAGGCCTGTAAAACGTCTATGATGATAAAGCTGAGCAAGACAGCAGAAATGTTATAGCCTATTTTCCAGAATGCTGCCACAGCCTTACTGCAAACTGATGAAATTGATTGGTTGGTTGCCCCAGATAATATCACCATATCAAGGCACATTAAAGAATATGTGTACAATAGGTCTGGATGTCATTTGCTTACTGTCAAGTGTTTTCCCTCATTACAATGTAGTAATGCCCATTGTGTAGCCAGAGCTACATTTCAACACCACTGACCACAGAAGCCAAGAAAGTTGTTATCAATGTAAAGAACACAGACACTCTATGTCTTGAGTGAGCCATAATGTCTGCTTTGAACACAGCTCATGATCATTTTGATTGACCAGGCGAGTACTGTTAGCACCTTGGCAAATGAAAAGTTGCTGGCATTAACTTTCCTGTCAAAGTCAGTGATATTGGCAAGTTTGAGTACCGAAACCCAACCATTGCAGTTAGTACCTTTGGCTGAAATACATAGTAAGGAAGTCAGGCAGCATATATGAGAACTACTGTTGCTCATAGACAGTGAAAGAGCCACAATATCCAACAAAGACCAAAGCAGGTGTGTGCACCAGCACAATAAACACATTGAGAAGAAGAATGTCTGTCACTGGTGTCTGCACATCTGCTAAAGTATAAGCAAAAGTAGTACCAGACCCAGGAAAGAACATTCTAGCCTTCCAGAACCACCCCTACCAGATGCATGTTACATATATCATGTATGTGAATTTCAAGGCACTGAACATGCCACTTGAAGACTCTGCCAATGATATGGATTAAAGCTGCACATAGAAAGTGGCTGACCAGGTCCCATGTAGCTTTTGCTACAAAGTTGTTAGTTGTAATGAAGTCTCCAAGGAGTTTTATTACATGGAGGCAGTCACAACATTAATTCTGAGCCTCGAGCATGAACTTGAGCAAATCTGAGAGGTATATCAAAATTTAGCTGAGATGAATGTTGATGGAAATGACCACAAGGCTTTCCAAGAGGCAACAAACTATCACATTTGTGGCTGGGTACAAGGTAATGATAGGGTATAGGGTGTGAAATCATTGGCATATTACTGGCAAATACCATGTTGCAGTCCACAAAGCATGTAACCCCTGGCTGCAAATCTATCACAAGACAACAAAGGTGACACTTGCTCTATAACATGCATGGCTATAATGGCCACTGGATCATGATGGTAATCAGAAGAGCCTTGCTGAGTAAGCACTCTTCCAAACAATATGCAGATGTTCTCTGTATGGCAGATGGAGTTTGTTGAGTGTCCAGTCTATAGTGTGGAAAATCTGATAACTAGCCTACTGAAGGAGGCATACTGTGTCACAGGTGTGAAGCTTGAGCTACTGACATACATTGACAAGCACTAGTTTTTTGAGAAGGTCATCCATGGTGGCATCACAATGGTGAGCAGGTGATACACTAAAGCAAAGAACCCAAAGTATCAAGATTATGACAATGAAAAGACAACAAGCTGGATATGCTAATCTATTCAACAACCTATATACTTAGGACACGAGTCGACATTTGCCTACAGGTGGATTTGAGTGGGCTGGCCTGAACTCGGAACTATCACAGCAGATACACCCAAGGGCTAAATCCTAGAGTCCACCTTGAATAAATGGAGGAGCTTCACAATGTACATAGTGACTATCCACTGACTCCAGAAGCCATAAGTGTTTCATACGATGATCTGGGTGGCACATTTACTGAATGTGCAAAGCCAGTTCCCAGCCGACTAAAACAAAAAGTACTATAAAGTCCAGTACAGAAATCTCCAGCTATACATCAAGCTATGGCTATGCATCAACAAGTTTCATCAAGTGATGAGGCTTGACCAAAGCAAGTGGATGGTGCCATAAATACAACTAAAGACTGAGGCAAAATCTAAGTTGTAAAAAGATTTCTTCTAGCTGATGAACAACTCTATCCTCAGAAAGACTGTGGAGAACCGAAGGAATGAAATTGAGTAGATCGTGTGCAGCCTGAGGGTGAGCAGAACAATGTGTGCCTCCTGAGCGCCGATGCAGCATTCTCGTCGAGAAAGGTCTTCCTCTGCCACCTTGTTCCACAATTCCATCTTAAAGCTCAACCATCTCATCTATACGGTGATCCTTGACCAGAGCAAGCACTTACATACAACTATTAATCTCAGGTCAAAGTGTTAAGGGAACAAGACGCAACTGTTCTACATGGACACTGACAGTCTGCTGCTTAGCATCTAGACTGCCGATGTCTACCGCAATACAGCTGAATTTGTTTACTTCCATAACATGAGGAATTATTTTTAAAATACTATGGAACCAATAAAAGGGTCATAGGCAGATTCCAGGATGAGTGCCTGGGTAGCCTATTAATGAATTCGTTGGCTTCTGTCCCAAGATGTATGCGATATTGAAAGCGGAGAGCACAGAGATACCTAAGGCCAAAGGTATCATGAGGACAGTCATAAAGGCTGATATTTTGTTTGTTACTTCTACCCCCAGTGTTACCAAAAGAGAAAAGAGCCATTCCATGACTGCCCTCCACAGCGATCACCCCAAAATAAGGGGTGTACCACATGAACAAGATAATCCTAAGTGTTATGGACATCAATAAGCGGATAGGGCCCCACGACATCATGATGATGCGTACATATGGCATCTACTGCACCACATAAGAGCAACACGCCATGATGGAGAAGCACCTCAACGAGCTACTAACCACATAAGAATGCCCGCCTTTTGAGCTCTTCTTTTGTATATTGGTACTGTACCAGTGTTTTTTGGGGCATGCATAACATAACTTTCAAGCAGGACGCATCACAGATGCTGCAGACATTCATTGTTCCAATTACACAGATGTACCAAGAATGACATAAGCACTTTTTAAACTGTAAGCCATATTACCTCGTCGTTTAGGGCTGCCACGATGGCCGGTAGATGATGAACCAACCCAGTACTACACGCTGTAATGTTAATGCGAGAGCTTGTAGTTTATCTCTCAAGCTGGACATCGGAAAGCAACATCTCATAATTGCACTGGTGCTCAATGAGTCCCTAAGCTAGAGTATGCCTGAACTGCTCCACAATTCCCTGTGCGTGGTGGTTTCCGCCACGCCGGGCCTCACATGCTTGTAGTGCTTGGCTTCAAATTGCGTTATGGGGTCCGTAAACATATTGCTGGTGTCAACCTTCAGTGGTTTTGATAACTTTGGCGAGTCCTGCTTATAAATACATGCAAGAGAGTAGGCATAATTTACTTGCGGGCAGAGGCTCAACTTCCTTATAATGGCTGGTGACAACAACCAAAGTCAGCGTATACTCATGTGTGTCGCCCAGTCTTGTCGTGCGAAAGAAACAAAACGTCTGCCTGGTGTACCTCCATAAGGTTGAAACATCAAACTGCGGCCTTGGGATTTTACGTGAAGATGGTAGGGATATCTGACATACAGCCATACAGCCTTGTCCTGGCATCATACAGTGAGCCTATGGTGGCTTCTGCCACTTTCTTGATCACTGTCACGCACTTCCAGGAACCTCGCAGGTTGTAGCATATTGCCTCAAACTTAATATTCAATACGTCAGTGTGTTTTGTGGTATCAGCAGTTTGCAGTGATGTCTGCTAATGAAGTATAAATTAGGAATTTGCGTTCCAACTTGACAGCAGATACCATGCCAACCATGGCGAGGTAGTCCAGGAAAGCATATAACCATGTCTTGGCAGTCTGGGAAATAAAAGAACTCTGAGATCACGCAATGCGGTTAGGCAGTTTTGTGGAACACGGGATAGTGCTTGCATGGTACAGGACAACAGATTGTGTCGCATAAACTCTCCATTGAGCTCTCTACGATGCTTCTTAAGTCATGAAAGCTTGAGACTTTCTCCACTAATGTGTGCCAAAAGCTCCTTCTCTTGTCCCATTTTATGTCTTGCTCTTCTGCGAGATGAGGCACGATGTACCAGCTGCACAAACAAACATGGTGAACAAGCAGTCATGACCTCTGTGAGTTCATACAGATGCTGTAATTGCTAACAATGCCTTCATACCGGCTCTTGTGCTGCTAACAGGCAGATCTTGGGAAGGGTTGAAAATATTTATAGACAATATAGCCCACAGCAGCGACAAACATCAGCTTGTATTTCCCACGCTCGGTGGATGGAATGTGGAAGTCAGACGGGTTAGGCTTTTTGTTCTGCAGGTTTGTCTGCCAGTCACCTGCCCTTACATGGGAAAAGAAGCACTGGAGTCCTCGTCATTACTTTCAGCATGCTGTTTATCACTCAGCCTCTCTTTGAACTAACTGAGGTGCTTGCTAAGCGTACAGAATATCCTGCTTGCTAACTTTGGAGTCCTTCAATCGCCTTGTTTTTGAGGGTGTGTTCGGTGTCGGACTCAGTTGTGTTCACTAAAGAGAACAAAGTGTGCGTCAGTGAGTCCTACTGCTATTGCGTTTGAAGATTGCCTCGCCGATCATGAGAGCAACTGTAGCCATGATACAGACTTAATATTATCACAAATGATGCCTTGTTTGAAAAGCACATCTGGCATCCAGAGGCTCAATGCTATGGCGTATATGACCTTTGCACCATCTTTGAAGTCGAGTTGACCCAGTTTGGCTTGTTTGAGCTTTTTAATAATTTTATTCAGCAGTCATCCAATACCCTCATCCCCCAAGATAGGCTGCAGAGCAAGTCTCCATAGTGAACAAAGTTTCCTATATCCTTGGCATGTGGTGGTGTATACATCTTGCACGGTTTTCAACATATTTACGTTTGCACGCATTACTATTATATAAAATGGGTCAGGTGCATGTCTAATAGATGCTGTGGGCTTTGTCTGTGCTGTCTTTTCCCCTCACATTGCTTTTTTGGGGCTGCACCAGATGAGATGTAAAGAAGGCCAATTACCAAGACTGACATCCATAAAGAAAGCAAATTGGCATCGCCAATTGTTTCTCTGCCGGAAAGGCTTGGATCTATTTGGTCTCTGCTTTTGTCTTCGCCTGGAGTCTTTTCATTATCCCAGCAAGCCTTTAATCAGCAGCAACTCCACCTGAATGTTTAACCTTGGTAACCTACGTCACTTCCTGAGCAGTTTGCATACTCGGCTGTGCTGACGCAACCAATCTACAAGTCTACAGGTAATCAGACCAGCTGAAATTGGTGCTAGTACCACACTGTTTCTAAAGAAGGTTGCTTATGTTCTTGGCGAAGAGATCTGGATCACTGGATCTTTTTCCAAGTCACTCGCAAGACATTCGCGGATGTCTATAGGCAGAAGGTTACTTACACCTATAGTGTACAGTCTGAGCAAAGACGACCCCAGCGAAGCAGTCATCCTAACCCACTGATGTAAGGTGCACATGGGTAAAGATCTGTCTGTGTATTCATCTACTGCACTAGAAGCCACCAACTCGGACAGACAATCACACTGCTGTGCTATTATTGATTTGACACAATATACGTCGGAATTGCGTGAGTGGCAGACAGCTTGCATGTTTCTTATGCCAGCCCATACAGTATCTCATCTGTATCCGTGTCACTTACAGCTACTGCAATAGTTCTTATGAAGTTCTAGATGGTTGACAGAACATGTAACTTTAAGTAGATTATACATAATAAAGTTTAATGTCTCAAGTTTTAAGGAGTGGCATTTGACATACAAAATAGGAATCCACCATATATTGCACTGCTGTGATCTGGACAGATTAGTAGAACACTGGTAGGTCTTTTCACACGAGTAGCTTGCCAAAATCGTTCACTTCTGAGAAACTCAACGGTTTCTGCTTGACGCTTGGCTTCAATGATACTGTTTTCTCTTAGTGTGTCCAGAAATAAGTCTTCAGTTTTACATTAATCGAAGGCTCATAACACAAGGGCTGCATCTGTTTATGCAGCTAAATGCACACAATTGGGTACAAGGATGCTGGTTGGGTGTGAAAGGTACCAACATCAGGCGACGGATGCTCCATGTCTTTAAGAGACTCCGTAACAATTGTCTTCATGGCGTGTTCCCACAGTTGGTACCTCAGCTGTCCCTTGGCATAGACCTGACTTGGAACACGCTCAATTGTCACAGACACTTTGTTAATGAGGGATTGTAGAAATGTCTGTACCATGAGCGAATGCAGCACTCATTGCCACATCCTAGAAGAGCAAACTTATCGCATTCATGCTTTTACTGGCATATTCAGCCTGATGGTCCACTGGAGGAAGGGTCACTCTTTTTCAGAACCAACCTGCTACAGTGCAGTACTTGTTATACTTTTCCCATTAACTGCTAAGGAGAGGACACGTAAATCAAAGAAGCAGCGGCACAGGCAACTGACAGTCTCTTAATGCAAGACATCCTGTGTCTCAACGCGATGCTTCAAAGGACTTGCGGCAAGTCTGTGAATAGCCTCTCGATGTTTGCAGAGTTCGATAAGCACATTATGCTAGAGATGGAAAGGCTTGGCCAAACCAAAGACGATACTTTGCACAATGAAACAATACTCACACTGAAAGGCTAGAAAAACAACGCACACAAAGGCTATCAGCATAAACCTAGAATTCTTCCGTAGCCAGTTTTCTCGGATTCAGGGGACCATCAACAAAGTCTTCCAAGAGTACACAACACTTGGCGAGAGTGAAAATCTTTTTTGTTTAGTAGTAAACATAAAACCAGCAAAAGCTGTGAACTATTTCTGGTACCACTGCTCCTGCTGTGTAGTACTGCTTAACAACATGATGTTACAGATGCTGACGCAACAACCAGTGGTTGCACAACAGACGGTAAAGTTTAGTTGATTTTGGAAACACTTCATCTTGCAATCTGTCATTCCGAATATCAAATGTCCACAATATTCTTCCACAAAAAATAGTGTTCTTATCGGCTATGTGAATAAATTGGACCGGATTCAAAACCCATCCCTCACAAATACTTCCAGATGGAGCAACATTTAAAGATGCGGTTAAGACTTTATTTTGCATCACTATTAAAGCAAAGTACTTGTGGCAACACCACTGATCCGTTGTTCTGAAAATATATGTTGTATTAACTAATCCACAAGTTGGGTCAATGGCTGAAGAACATGTATGTACTTATCCTTGTGCCCACATTGAGAGATTTCGTTCAGTCCAGCATGGTACGACGTTTTAGCTGTGCCTGGTAACAACAGATTTGTTGGGATCTCAACCCAAAACAGCTTGAAACAGGATGTAACCATTTTCTATGAGTTTTACAGTATGGGTACGGTCGGAAATGTAATGCAGACCACCATTCCTAGAATGAGCACGGACTATAACCAGTCGGGTCAGTATCACGCTCACTGACCTAAACTACCAGTTCTAGTTTATCAACGCCTGGCAGCTTTATGTCCACTTGTGATCAGATAGAGCTAACTGGAAATATTCATTGTACAAAAATGACACACTGCTAAAAGTTAATCCTGTGGGTGGTGAGACCTATAAGAAATGTGACTACGTGAATGCATCATCCAGGAACTCTTGATACACATCTTAGACAAAAGACTATCGCCTGTTAATATGCTGGAATGCACAATCAACCTGAGATTCAAAACAGTACTAGTACACTGTGAGTCTATGTGGTCCAGTCCTTTTTAGCAAAAGAGCTGCA
This sequence comes from Megalonaias nervosa, assembly GCA_016617855.1. Lineage (NCBI taxonomy): Eukaryota > Metazoa > Mollusca > Bivalvia > Unionida > Unionidae > Megalonaias > Megalonaias nervosa. The sequence goes on along the minus strand of JAECUM010004358.1, from coordinate 45,766 downwards.
AAGACAAAGAAAACTGCATTACTGACCTTGCCGCCCCATACTATTCGACATTTGCTTAAACTCTTTGCCATGTGGCGGGTCAAGCTTATGTTGACACGTACTGCCTTGAAGTCTAACAGCTGACAATATCACGCTAGTCCATGGGACTACGGCAGAAAATGTGGTTACTTAAACTTACCCTTAGCAACAACAATGACACTATTACCCATCCTGAGCTAACGTCAAATGAGTCCCCGCCATATTGTTAGGACGCCTTTGGCATGGATGGTATGTCATCTCCTGGCCTTGTGCAGACCAGCCAGGCACGTCCATGCAGAATGGGGAGCCAGGTGATCTCACTGGTTCAGACAACCTAGACTGCAAGTGGTGGGCGCAGCGACTCTCTGCTGTTCCCAAGAGCATAGCTTACCGGCGAGGGGTTGGTGGTGGTGGTGGGTATGGCTGACTGTGGCAGTCATGGATAGGGTTGATTATGGAAGGTTCATGGGGTGGAGTTATCCAAAATAGCTAGTTCACATCTATTACATGGTATAATCAAGTTTTTTTTCTTTGATCTGATTTAAGACTCTTCGAAGAAAAATAAAAGGATATGCACATTTTCTAAAATACACGACAAAAATCTAATTACAGGATGAAGTAATGATGAAATTTAATAGTGGTTACAAATATGGTGTAAGATCAAGATTTCTAATTGCTAATTATTTTTATATAATTAATCTTTAAAATCCTAAAAAATAATATATTTATTTGATGATCTGTATAAAAGCAAAATTTCCATCAGTAAAGCAATATGTAGTGCCAGACACATTCGTTTCTCCAAGTAACATAATGATGTGCAATACACTTATTTCTGACTTGAAAAAATTACCTACCAGTTTTAATGCAACCTGGATTTCGTGCCATGTAATTAGGCACCATCAATCCGATCAGCATGGATGAACCTATGATACAGAGGTTTCTTCCAGAAGACAGATCGACGAACTGCAGCGTGGAAAGTCCCACTGATGTCACCATACCAAAACTGATCAAGATGACACCTCCAAGCACTGGATCTGGTAACATAGTTAAAACGGCACCAAATTTCCCGACTAGACCACTTACAAGAAATATTAGTCCAGCTGCTTGGAAAGCTCGCCGGCTTGCAACCTTTATCGAAAGAAGAAAAGCGCAATAATAATAATAATAATAATAATGATGATGATGAATGACAATGATGATGATAATAACAACAACAACAACAACAACAACAATAATGATAATAATAATAATAGACCCAGGTGGGCGTAAGATCATTCATCTGACTGACTTCTACCTGAAAGCTAAGAACAAGAGTTGTTGTCCACATAGAATGACGCTTTGTGACATGTAAAGGTTTTTCTTTTTTTAGTAAGGGAAGCCATATTGGATGTCAAATAGACATCATATGCATAAACTTGAAAGACACTGTGCTAAAATGCTTTTAAATCTGGTCAGATTTTGTTGAGCAGGTTTTGATAAAAACTCATTTAATTGTTTTTCAGATATATATTTTATTTGTAACAACGATACGATTTTTTGCGAGGATGATTTTGTGTTAAAAATTGGTCACATTCTGTTAAGGATCTTTTAAACAGATGTGGACTAAAGGTCTTACACAGAAGAATTATATTTTGATAGAGGCTAGGCATCATTTGTACAACATCTAAAGGACTTTAAGCCAGTGTGACAATTCTCAAATGTGACAAACTTCTATCCAGAGAACCACAGGCAAATTGTACAAGATATCTGACAGTTGTACACAATTAAAAGACTTTTCATTCAAGGAATCTTTATGTACTGTTCAACTGAATTTGAGAAAAGGGTCGCTTGAAATTCCCTTATGTTTGTAATAACAATCACATTTGATAATGGATTAAATATCCTTTGTATAAATATATGAAAGGTTTTAATGTGATAACATTTTTTTTTCACTGAACTTGAGGAAAATCTGTTCAGCAGGTTTTAAGAACAAGTCGTTGAAAAAGGTTTTGATTTTTTAATAAAGGTGGCCATATTTGATGAAGGACTTGCACCGTTTGTATCAGTTTGAAATGAGGGTTTTTATTTATTTTTTTCATGTAAAAATGTGCCAAATTCTGTTGAGTGTATATGGAAAAGAAGTCGATGAATGTTTTGTTTTCTATTCTAAATAAATTGGCCTTACAGAATGGCTGATTGGCATTATTTTTCTCAAATCTGACCTTTCTGTTAAGAGGCTTTCTGACAAATTTGAGCAATGGGCAAATTATGCTGAACTTTATTTTAAAATAAAAGTGATTTAAAGGTTGTTCTACTATCAGTACTAGTGGCCATATTTGATGATGAATCAGTTACCGTGTAGAAACTGGAAAGACCTTTATGTCAGGATGCCTTTTGTCAAATTTGGTATAGGACTGTTCCAATTTTTATTTTAGAAGATATTAAAAGATTTTGTTGCACATTTGTTTGTGTATAAAACAGGTATATTTGATGGTGGAATGTGTGTTATTCATAAAGTATCTTAAAGGCCTTAAAATGACAGTGCTTTCTGTCGAATTTAATCAACTTCCCTTCTGTGGACTTTAAGAAGTGTTTTTAAAATTAATCTGTAACAGATGGTATTTTTGATGATGAATTGTCATTATTTGTGTAAATTTTAACTTCCATTATACTAAGATGCTTTCTGATAAGATTGGTAAAAATGGTCCGGAGACATGCAATTTGGTATCAGCCATATCTAGCACGAAATTGAAAATGGCCACTGGACAGAGGGTTGTGCTATTCCACATGAATTTACAAGTTGCCAAAACATAGGATTTGATGCAGAAATAGTATGTACATATTACCAAAAAGAACTCTTCAGCTGACAGTAGCTCAACAGCTGCAACAAATACTGATAAGTGTATAAAATATACACCGATGTATGCAGACTAGAGTGGCAGTAGATTGCAGGTTTTAATGAACAGGTGATATCAGCCCCTAAACTGCCAGTCAATATTATAACACGTGCGGGGTTGATTTTCAACCTAATACTGGCCAGGCAAGCTAATAATAATAATAATGACACCACTACCACCACCACTAACACTAACAGAGTAATAAGTAGGAGAAGAAGTATGAAAAGAAGAAGGACAAAGCTACGAATCCTGCCCCTTTCCACTGTTTTATTTTTTTAAAGTTGCTTTTTTCCAAACCAAACAATGATTTGAATATAACATAGGCTTCAAAATGTTTGGGAAGCTAATACTTGTGCTGACTTACCTTCGTGAACCCTATGGCTCCCACATTTTGGCTATACGACGTTGTTGCACCGCCAGACCCTACAAGACCGGAAATGATACTGCCGAGCCCCTCTATGGCGATTCCCCTGTTTATGGCATGCGCAGGTGGAGAAGGTGCACATGATATCCTAGCACATGCATAATAGTCCCCAACGGACTCAATTATAGAGGCAAGAGTGGCAGCGAGCATGGCCATAAAGCTCGCCAGACTGACTGTCGGTAATCCCCATTGACCTGCAAAATTCCTGAAACTACAGTGCGAGGATCATACAGGATTTCTAAAGTTAAAATGTTCGCCAGAATACATATGAATAATTTAAACCAGAAGGAAACACATTTGAGTTCCATTTTCCCTCCGTAAACCTTGAAATATGGTTAATCAATATACCGTTACAAAATCTAACACCATATAAATCATTTTTGCATAACAATTACATGCCTTAAATAATGTACAGAGAAGGCCGGTTCATGGGAGAAGATTTTTATGGAATGCAGTGTTTGAACACAATTCAAAGGTGAGTACGAGGAATTAGTGGAAGGGGCTTAGTGCACATTAATCTAAATGGTCAATCAGGAGCATTTACGATACTTCTCACTCTGCATTTGTCTTTTGAGTTTCTAAAACAAAAATAAACAAGGAGATTATACGTAAACATGAACCCCTCATGAACAGGAGCATATGAAGAGTAGCCAACAACATGTTGACTTGTATGAAAGATTGATGCATGAGCACTGGGAGTTAAGAGCCTTGCAAAAGTGATGGCAGCTGATTCAGGCTGGTCTGTCGGGGGTTAGAAACGCTACACACTGGTTGCGGGTCTAAACAAATGACCAAGCCAGCACGTGAAAGATGAAATATTAAGGAAATATAGCACTCATTAAGATGCACCAACACAAAATATTTCATCATATTTGGGTTGAGACAAATTTGAATAGACTAAATATAATTAGGGTCAAGGCACAGAAAATGTAAAAACTATATGGCTGAAATTATAAACGCCACTCAAGCGTGAAAATATGGTCACAATAACCCAGTTTACTATGGCTGAACTACTTTCAGTTAGATGCATCCAAATAATATTTTATATGAGTCTTGACGAAATATATTCTAATATATTTGAGGGCGTGATGAATGGATAGCTGAAATATAAAACTCACGCAAGCATGGAAATTAAAACACAGCGACCTTTTAGGTAGGTTGGGTAACTCTTTCTGAGATGGTTCAATGTAGTTTGTATCAAGAAGGTGAAATGGGGGCCACTTTATTAGAGATTAAGGAACGAACAGCTGTAAAAACACAAGTATGGAACTGAAGCTAGTGTAAACTACTTTTGAAATGGTCTCATTACTCTCTCAAAAGATGCGCCACATTCCAGTTGTTGTTGTTTTGCTTTAATGACATCTTTCAGCACACTAGAAGCTATACATGGTGGCCAGTAAGAACCCAGAAAACCCCAGGGAAAAACCACTGACCTATGGGAAGCTACTGGCAAGCTTTCTCACATACCCACATTGGCTGAGTCAGAGTCTCGAACCCATGTGGACAGAGGTGAGCTCGCAGTACTAGGTAAAGGCTAGTGCTTTAGGCCATTCAGCCACCCGGGGCCCTCCAATTGTTATGATTGTAGGAGAAATGGGTCCAATATATTAAGGCATGATGAACGAATGACTGAAAAAAGAATGGTTACTTAAGCCGGAGAATGAGGTTTTTGTTGTTGTTGTTGTTGTTGTAGGGTTTAATGCCATTTTTCAGCACAAAATAGGCTACACATGGCGGCCAGTATAAACGATGGAGGAAGATCCCGGGAAACCCCGGAAAGAACCACTGACCTACTAAAAGCTACTGGCAAGCATTTTCACAGAAAATGAGGTCTTGGTGACCTAGATCTAACACAGTTCAGTTACATGGTCAAAGATGCAGCCATATGCTGATTTTATTTAGTGTAGGTGAAACAGAGTCCGGTATACTGAGGGTGAAGAAACGAATACATAAAGATATACAAGTCACTCAAGCATGAAAGTTAGGTTACAGTAAAACAGTAAAACAGTTTTTGTATCGTGTTTATTATTCTTTGTGTGATGCATCAAAGTAAATTGTTGATGAAGGTAGGTTAAATAGGTTCCAAGAGACTGAAAGGCATAAGGAACAAATAGCTGAAAATATAAAGTCATTAAAGCGTACAAATTAGGTCGCAGTGACTCTTGTTTAGATATGGTTGTGTTACAAAATTCACCAAAATGTATGGTTGAGTTACTTTTGATGAGATGTATTTACATACCATTTTTTATAAGTAGTGGTGAGATAAGGTTCAAGGGTATAACTAACGAATGGCTGAAATACAAAAGCCACTCAAGCATGACAATCAGGTCAATAACCTAGTTTCAGTTTGGCTGAGATACTTTTACTGAGATGCACCCACACATAATTTTCGTGAGTGTTGGATGAACAGATCAACGCACTAAGCGTGTCACGAACGAATGACTGTAAATGAAAATAGTAACTCAAACATGATAATTACGTCACAATGACCTAGTTTTAAGGTGACTGAGCTACTATTTCTAAGATGCATTAACATACCTATTTTAATGAGTGAAGTTGAAACTGGTTTAAAGATAACTGACGTAACAAAGGAATGAACACATGAATGAACAGGCAAGACAATTTACACAGCCTCTAAACGTTGGCGAAGGGAGAAAAACTTCTACATAGAAGCTGCATATATATATATATATATATGCAATAAACTGACGACGAACAGTGCAAAACTAGTATCTAACTAGCCTGAGCGCTTTCGACTCTTAATGAGTCTTTTTCAAAGGCATATACAAAACATAGACAAAACAAACAAATAAAACACAAAAACCATTGTGTTTGCAAAACTCTACATGGCTATTTCTACATGAATTAAACCTTTAAATGTATTATGTCTCAACCAGCCTATATCAACTTGTTGCGGATACAGGCTGGTTGAGACATAATAAATTGATATAGGCTGGTTGAGACATAATACATTTAAAGGTTTAATTCATGTAGAAACAGCCATGTAGAGTTTTGCAAACACAATGGTTTTTGTGTTTTATTTGTTTGTTTTGTCTATGTGTTGTATATGCCTTTGAAAAAGACTCATTAAGAGTCGAAAGTGCTCAGGCTAGTTAGATACTAGTTTTGCACTGTTCGTCGTCAGTTTATTGCATTAATCTCAATCAATCCCTGACACACGTGATCCCTTCCTGGATCCAGTGCGCTTGAAAAGGCTGTTATTCGCCATATGATTTGTATTCTTTATATATATATATATGCCTCACAAGATGAGGCATAACATGTAGCATAGAAAATATTCAGGACAACTGGAAAAGTTGGAGGAAGAGAGAATATTCTTTTTAAAACTGGCTTTACATGTACCTTAACATTTTTGTAGCTCACTAGTACATAACGTACAATTTGTTTATCATTACAATACATTTTTCAATTCAACTACATGATAACAAGTTTGCATAATTCTTAAGAAAGAAGGACTAGCCAGTGTAGTTTCAACAAATACATAGCTGTTTACAGGCCCACGGATCAAAGCAAGGAGAATTGTATCTGGTATCATTACCTGAAGGTGTAAAATAAAAGTGTTAGGACGTAAACTGGGAAAGTGTATACTCATAATTGTCTGCACACAGAAGGGGAGTAACTCTGACTAGGAAACATATGCTTACAACAAAACTATATTTAAAAAAAAAAAGAAATGCATTGTCACGATTCAAAGTCTTCGCCTCACAACCAAATCATAAAAATGCATACCTCGGCAAGAATTATAAAATTTTTTTTTCATGCACAAGGTTTTATAACACTGACAAATTAACCATGCAACTATGCATGCAACCAAGCATGTCCAAATCTTACGATTCGTTTTCTCCATCCTACAGTTGCAGCAACGCATAGACAGGCGCAAGGCCAGATTAAGGCCTTCCAGGGCCCTAAGCAAGGAAAATATTACCGTGCTCCCCCCTTCCTACAAAATGTGAAACTCAAAAACCCACAAAAAACCAATATTAAAAGCTAAAAAGGTGGAAAAAAACTGTTGCCATCATTACAAATCAAAATACTCTTAAATGCTGATCGAAATGGTCATATATAAATTCAATCAGTTTTATCATCAAGAATTTTTTTCTGGTGCCCCTTTTGGGCTAGTGCCCTAAGCAGTGCTAAGTGTGCTTTATGGGTAATCTGGCCTTGGATAGGCAGTACACTTTTACTTAGCTCCCAACTAAGGGGGAAGTTGTGGCCCTATTACTTTGAAACATTGCATAAAACAATAATTCTGTATGCTGCAAATCAATTTTATTTTCTTCTAATTAACAAGGATAAATGCTGCGTACTATAGTCGCTATCATCTATAGCTTTAGAACAATTAAAATGACCAAGAAGTGATTTTCGTAAAATAACATAATATCTCACTTACATGGATAGGGGAAGAAAAACCAGCTGGCTCTGCTGATTGCGCCTGTTCGTGCGTCTGTCCGAGCATGGTAATTGACACTTTTAGGATCTGGAGACAGGGTATTTGTAGCAGTTAGAATCCCCGCTACCCCCCAGGCTATAAGGACGGCCAGAATAACCTGATGTAATTATACAGCAGCATTAGAAAATTTGCATCAATTATCTTCAACAATACTTATGCAAAACAAAAAGTAATTGCCTTCTAGACGTTCTATCAAACGATGAGCGTGAGTACACTTTCATCAGTCTACAAGGCGTGGCAGATATAAAACAAACTTTCTGCAGTGCTGTAGTCAACACTGACCAGCAACGAACTTGCCAGAGGGCACGGTCCACTTAGGAAACGGCAAAAATAATTTACGAACTTAAGTTATCACTTTCCGATTTGAACTAAAAGAGAAAACTTAAAAAACAAATGCGTGTGGCCTCTATGTTTTTTTTAAATTTTTATTTCAGTTGTTTAAGTCAAATTGCATACCTAATTAGCATGAAATTAAGATGAAGAACAAAACATAAACGAAAACACAAACAAAATACTCCCGTATTTTAATAACCCAATGGGTAGTCTGGATCACCTTAACATCTACATGAACAGTCATCTCTCTCAGATTTCAGGGCCTGCTGAGTCACACACATCTGACAGAGCTGATGGATATAAAGATGCAACAACGCAATAAACTGGATTCAGGATTTATTAAGGAATCCGCAAATAGGATTGTTTTGTTGATCAGAGATACTCGAGAACAACATCAACTTCAAACCTTTTTATCAATGGATTTATTTCTGAGAAAATTCTGTATAGACATAACGTTGCATAGGTAACCACTGTACGGTTTAGTCATAGACAGAAAAATGTCTAAAGATGTTAGTTTTTGCCCTAGAGTATGTTGTTTAGTCAAGTCTAACATACTCCCTTCAACTTTTAAACTTGTGTATAAGGATCGGGAAACCCAGACACTTCAAGTTTTCTTGTCGTGCAATTTAATGTGTTGATCTCACGCCTATTATATTACAAATCAAACTGTAACAAGTGCCGTATACACACGAACTTTAGCATTAAATATATTTCATAAAAGTAAAAAGATTTACGAGACTTGCTTTTTAAAAAAATCAGGTCTATTCGTCATCTCTTCAGTCCCAACAGAGACAAGTTTGAGTGTGATTAACCCTCCAAAACTGAAAAGTGCCGCCTAGGTGTTGAAAATATCCTTTAATGACTTTAACCAGAAGATAATGATAAATAATGACTGTTATGTGGGGAATAAGAAGTCACACAAACACGCACACATGCGCGCACGCACACACACACACACACACACACACAGAGATTAATATACTATTGTTGGATATTCTTGTCCCTTGTTGACTGGCATATAAGAGCAAGAATAGCAATACATGTAATGTGAATTCGTGTTTGAAGAGCAATGTTTGCAAAACCAAGTTATACTTGCAAATTTGGACATTAGGGTGTGACTTTTATCCTAAATTAGGACATCAATCAATATCTACCTACAAAAATATGTTTCAACAGCGATATTTTGAAATGCAGTAGGACCGCACGACAACACTGTCAGAAATAAATCTAATTTACAGGTATATACAATGTATGTACATAGTCCGAGAATGTATTCCTATCAAGACAGGACTTGTTCAAGCTGCCTAACATGACTTTCCTTTCAGCGTTTTTTAAACACCTTATTACAGCTGTACGATCGAGCCTCAAAAATCAACCAAAGAATCTACATATGGGTTATTTAAAAATCACAGTAGAGGCTTATATATACATCAGAAACCATTATCCATAACTTCTTGATTAGGTTTTGTCTGAGAATTTTTATTGAAACTTGTCATGAAGATAAATACCTCTCCCAGCTACCTATGAAACATGAGAGTAACGGAACTCCTTGCATTAATCTGTAAAGCCTAAAATTTTGCAAAATTCGCTGTGCAGTCACCATCCACCGCAAGTGGATTGTTTGAGTGCAGGTGTGGTCATTATCAAACGGTGTCCTTGGGACAAGACAAGATAACAAGTTTCTGGACCCGAGTGCAATGTTCTTTGTCGTTCTTCTCGCCATAACGCCAACAGTGTTAGAGAAACGTCAAGAACATTATTTTAGGGTTGAGAACCCACACCACTGCTGAGGTGGGAATAGAAAAAAAACCCACAAAGATCGCACAATATGCCAAGCCAGACTTCATAGTTCCGGTGTTTTCTTTCTTTTTTGCTAAATATCTTATTTGAAATGTTTAGGAAACACAATCAGGAACCATCGAGAACATGTGAGAACGTGTTCTTGGTGTTTGGTCGAAATGCCAGAACAGGTCGCCGAACGACGGCAAAGTGTCATGTGAATCAATCAGCGTGGTTTTCTCACCAATGCGACAAATGGATCTTGTGAAATTTTGATCCCTGCTTTTCTTGTCTCAGGTCGGTTATCTCGATCGCTTGTCTGGGTCTTGTCATGAAGAACATATCAAGAGGTTTCATCAATCTGTCATATGTAATTGAAAATCCTCAGCTTGAGGGCTTTATGATGTCAACATCATAAAAACCGGGATAAAGGCGGGATATTCTCATACAGATTACATAGAGAGGCAAGCAGTAATATTTGTCAAAAACAAACATTGATAAGTGATAAATTAAGATACACAGATAAAGCAATACAAACAGACAGATATATATTTGTTCTACAAGCACATACATGGATAGGGTGAGAAATTAAATCAGCACTGACTTGTATATATTGAACAGACATGAAGAGAAAACAAATCTTAACATACATTATAAATTACGGAAATTGTAATTGAATCAGGTCAGTTGTATAATCGTTGGATTTCGAAACCAAAAGTTGATGGATGAAGTCTTGCTTCCATCAAAATAGTTTGCATATATATAATATTTTGCATATATAACTGAGTATCACATTAATACCTAAACATTGCAGCAAAAAAGCAACTCAACAATACTATAGTAAGGTTTCGAAACAAAAATGAAAATTAAAGTTGCTACGTAAGTGTTTTGAAGCAACATAGTTTTCTTGTGAGACTAGGGGGAGCTGGTCTTGTGACAACTACATGCATTGGGAGCCACGTGACACAATGGTAAACCTGGACAGGTCCAATTGAAAGGCACCATGAAAGTGTTGAGTTTATGCATGACTTGCATTAAGAACCACATAATGCAAGCAACACAAAAGGTCACAAATGAGGACAATTTAATATCATGTAGGAAATATCGCAACATTTGACAACGACCTCAAGATCTTAGCAACCCTAATAAAGAGAAATATTTCACGGGTTTCTTTTGACTCGCTTCTCATCTATGTTTACCAACTAATTTTCAGCAAAAAGCGTTTTCGGTGATCTTTTTGTACTTTCCCTTTCCGACTGTTGTGTTCAATTCCTGTTTGATCTCTTAAATTCTAGGTAGTGATCCTGAATAAATAGATCTAGTTTTGTCTTGCAAACAATCCAAATTATTTTCCCAATGGTGACATTTTCCCAGTATTTAAACAGCCAAAAATAGCTGAAGGTGGTTGAGATTTAGAACTTAAGAAATTTAAAATCCCGCTTATGAATATGACGATGTGGTAGATTCCCAAAAAATTCATGTTCATAGTACTGAGAGTCTAAGAAGTGGGTTTAGCATGCTTGCATCACAGTTAACTATAGCATGCTTGCATCACAGTCAACTATGGCATGCTTGCATCACAGTTAACCAGTATTAAGGCATTTCACTCAGATGTACTGACTAGTTCAGATACAAAATAAAAATGGGACTTACAACAAAAGGTAATCAACACAAATTGATTCAAATTGACTTGAAAATGAAAGCTAGAACACTTTTCTGAAATGTCTGTCTGAGGAAGTGGAACACTAGAAAAATGAATGGTACCAAAACTATATCTGATAATTAGGTGATTGTTTTACACCAGGTCTGCTTGAATATGGCTGGGCAGAAAACGTGTGTTGCCGATGATAAGACAGCCAATATATTGTACCGAACCATCAGCCAAATAATACAAGTGCCTGAGAACATTGAGATCCAAACAACAGACACACATGAACCATTTGATTGAGCAGGTCAGGGAACCTGTGACCAGCTTTTTTCAATGAAGTGAATGAAAATTACTACCTCGAGAATTAAGAGAATCAAGGGGCTATGAAAATGTTGCTGAAGTTGTGAAATCATAATTAAAATTTATGAAAGATGATGTTGAAACATGTGAAAACAAATTAAAGAGCCCACGGTGAGCATCAGCTAGAAGAAAGACAGAAACAAAATAGCTGTTTCAGGAACAGTTGCAAAGGGTAGAAATCAAACAAGTCTCAGTACCTGGTAATTTAATGCTGATGATGAACAGCGGAAACATCATTTCAAAAATGCGGGAACATCTGCCATAGATAAAGGCTAAACTGTTTCAAAAATAGAGTGTAACAATAGCTGCTAAAGCCATCAACAATTGTACTGTCCATATCACAAAATGACATAACTATAGCTGATAATTAGTTTGAGTTGGCACAAAAAAGAACCAGCTACAGCATTGTCTAAAATTAATGGCAGTGATATCCTGGTTATTTAAGAGAGTTTGGCAATTTTTTATATTACTTGTTGAACAAATTTTGTTACTTGTTTTGACATAAGCGGGTTTATTAATCATAGTTTGACCAAAGCAACTAGAAGGATAAAAGATTTGTAATGTATTTTAATTGTAAAGCATAACAACTCACACAACTAAGTACAACAAAATGCATTATTTCAAGGCCAATATATTTTGTGTCTAGTTTCTAAATTGCCATGTGTCATCTGAAAATAAGAAAATCTGATAGAATTAGCTGAAATGACAGTAGGACTATCATTGCCAGGAGAAGTATTTCAAAGAAAATTCTCATCATAATCCTCGTTCTCTACCTAATTCGTACCCACCTTGTCATCTATTATGTACTCTGCCGTTGTCTTGTTTATTGTTACAGATTGATTTTCAGCCTTTCAAATACCTACCTTGGTTATCTGGCTATAAATACTATTTTGCAAAATAATGTCTTCTGCGTAATGTACCAATAATAATGGTTTCAATACGATACTAACTTTTACATTTTCAATGATCATTTTACTGACATATTTTAAGTGTGTGTGTGTGTGTGTGTGTGTGTGTGTGATTTAGATTTTTAACGTAGCTTTAACAATTTTTCAGTCATATCGCTACGATGTCTGCAGTGTGACAGTTAATAGTGATGTCTAGCACCGGGGCATCATGCTGCAGACATGTGGCATGATGTCCCACCCAGTCACATTATCCTGACACCAGGCCGACCAGTCCTAACACTAACCTCTTAATGCTGAGCGCCAAGCGAGGCAGCTGTTAGTACCATTTTTAAAGTCTTTGGTATGACTCGGCCGGGGTTCGAACCCGCGACCTCCCGCATCCAAGGCGGACGCTCTAACCACTAGGCCACCGGAGCGGTCTATTTTAAGTCTGATACAATCTGGCCTAGATGCTGAATCGTCTCAATAATCTGTTGCTTTACATCATTGTTGTAATGTTGTATTATAGAAGAATTTTTTTAGATTGGCGAGTGTTTGAGAATATTCAGTACTCGTATTGTCAAAAACTTCTTTAATAAGAAATGTATTGAAGCAAAGAGTTCTCTCTTGCCAATAAGATAAAATTCCCGTTATATCTGGAATCTTTTCACCGTCTACATCAAAATATCTACCAATTTTACTGGCGTAATCCCATGGTAATCTTTTCTGATATTCTGGATATTTCATAAATATTCGTTTTGTTGTGAAGAATTCAGCTTTAGTCGGTTCTGGTGGTACAACATAAACTGACGGAACTTCAGGCCAGCCAAGCACGGTTCTGATCGATGATTGATAAATATCTACAGCATAATCTTGCGTGGAAATTTCAATTGCCGCTGATAACGTTGGTTCGTGAACAGTGATAGCTATCTTGGATTCTTTTCTAGTGATAGATTTGATTCTGCATTGGAATTCCTCATTGATCTGCTCAATCTGATAACTGGTCGTGGGTATACTTACAACTTGCCAATTGGGAGTTCCATCAACTTTATTTTTATTTGCAAATACCAACGAGTTGTTTGCGGGTAATCCCCCAAACGATTTTGACCTGATATTTGGCCAACTATAATAAACTCGCAATTGTGCTAGCGCTATTTCGCTGGCTGGAATCGCAGTTGGAAAATTAATGCTGAACTCAGGATTGGTTGAACTTGCTGATATTGTGGTTTTTGGCGGTGCTGTATTAGTGACGATCTGTTGTAGTAGTTCTTGCGATGACGACATTATTATTCTAAAATCCTGATTTTAAATCAGGATTCCTCTCTCGCTTCATTAATTGTAGATCCAGGTATTCCACTGGATCTTCAAATACTTCATTGTAACTTTTTATTTTCGTTGTGAACTCATCATCGGATATTTGATCATCACTGAGATACGACGAAATCAACGATGATAGTTTGGAGTATGCTATCATCGCCGCTTGCAGTTCTATTGTGTACTCGTGTAATTTTGCGTTTGTGCACGTAGCTATCTTCTTTGCAATGATGCTGAAAATACCAGCATTTGTTGTTGCAGATGAAACACAAATCGTTACAACTGCTGGCGACGTCATTGTTATTTGTTGATAGCAATATGCCGGTTCCAGCGATGATAGCGGACGCCGAATACACAACTACGTCAACGACAACTACACGTCTGCGATATATTTTACTTTTGCTGTGTACTCGTCAATGCTATTTTTCAGTTTTGTTTGCCACTCACATACTTGACTGTATCTGTAATGTTGAACATCGATTGAGTTTTCATTCATTATATTTTAAGTAGGTGGTAGTTTAGCGACTAATTCAAGACACCAATAGTAAAACAAGCCTAAATTTGTTTCTTCGGGTTCCACCATAAATGTTTCCTCATCGTTTTGCTCCAGTACTAATAACATAGATCCAGAAGATCCAGTTAGTGGATAACGCCATGAAACCGTGATAGTTATTGTAAATGTTGTAGCACCGATTACTGATAACCTGTATAACCCGGTAACCTCAGTGCGATATTTAACAGATTTATTGAGTGGCGTCCACAATGTTGATCCAGACGCGACAGCATATGTTGCGTTGTCGGTGATCTTTTTTATGTCAGCTAGTTTGACTTCGATAACTGCTGGACTTTCAAAAAAATTCATTAATAGCTCTGTTTACGTTTCTACGAAAATTCAAAAACGTGTTTACATGATTAGTATGTTCAGTTCTAAATGCGGTCATTCCATCGTTAATTGTCGTCAACGATGTCGTCATTGGGATGTTACTATCATCGACATATTTCTTTGCTGCAGCGTCGAAATCTGATTCTGGTGTTCTGAGATTATTAATTCCATTGTTGTTCATGTCGAGAAATGCACGTACCATACCACCGTTAACTGATATGAACTTGGATTCCTGATCATCGAAATATTTTTTTGCTGCAGTGTCAGTGTCCGTGGACTGATTTCCAAGGCCAATAATTTTATTATTGGTCATATTAAGATCGCCAGTCATTGTATCTCAACTGTTTGTTTTACTCGTTCATTTACACTATCTCGGATCGATGATGGAGAAACCACGCTAGGGATGATTTTACCGTCCTTGCCGTATATAGCTATGATACCTTCTCGCACTCCTTGAACTTTAACAATAATATCGTTGATTGAATTATTATTCGTCATTAATTTTCCTTCACGGTTTTGAAATACTACAAGTTCGTTTGGTTCAATATTAGCAAGATTTAGCAGTCAGATAATTCATCATTTATTTGTTTTGTTACTTGCTTGAATAAATCTTAACCGATTGTTTGTTGTTTGCGCTGTGATGATCTTCCGTAAATATCTACCATCATATTTTATTGCCTGTTTAAAATCTTGGTGGACGACTATATCGTCTGGTGGTATAATCGTGCACGACTTTATGAGGCGGCGCTGTTGACAATGATACGGCGTCTGGTACGGCGAGGGTTTCACGGCCACATATTGACGGATCGGTTATTGTCTGTGTTGGTAGTGTTGAATACCATACTGGTATATCACCAGCTAAATTACTATACTGTAAAAACTCATTCGGTGGCGTCAGCCCATACGAATCGAAATAAACAATTCCATGTGGATCAATCGTGTATGCAACCCAATGAGTACCAGGACCAGAGTTTTTATCGAGATTAATGATACCAGTTTCAGCATTGTTTGGTTTGTGCGGTAACTGATCACGCATAAAAACACCTCTGAAGTTTTTGATGTTTAGTTGCTTAACAGCATTAAGTAAATCAAAATTGGACATAGGAAGAATTATCGAAGTGTCCCGGGAAGCCTTAAACCCTTTCCGTACCACGGAGAAGTTCCTGGAAGTCTTGGACCCTTTTCCTTTTTTTGAATCCTTGTCCTGTTGTTTTTTTAAGTGCCATTCCAGCAGCAGTTCCAACAGCTCCCAACGCAGCAGCTTTTGCAACAGCTGGAGCTGCAGCGGCTATCAACGCCGGTATAGCTGCAAGAAGTGGAAATATACCACCCGTCTTAGCGATATCTTCAATGGCACCCGCAGAAAGATAATGTTGTATGCCGGTTTTTGATTGTTTGGCTTTATTGAAGTTCCTAAGTTGACGTTCTGTCAGCGATAGTTTATTTGAACCACCTTGGATCTGTTCTCGCTTTAGTGATATTTTTACTCCACAGTTTTCTTTGATAGTGATTGTATTTTTTTAATCTGACCAGAAGTCAGAGTAAGACTAACATGATGATATGACATTTATAATATCATGAGCGATCTAATTACATGTTTTCTACTGGGGCATCAATAACTCTCATTCGTACGCCAGCACTTTCAAGAAGCATTGTTTTATCGCTGAGTATAACAGCGATTGCTCTATAACCACCAGCGGGTAGTCGAGCTACACGAGCTACAAGTGTATATCAACGACAGATTATCTGGACAAATCCAAGTGTTCCAATGAGAAATAATAGATCGGATGCAGCATTGTAAAATCCCCCTGAGATATCTGCAAACCAGAATCAACATTCTGATCATGCCCCATGAATGTCATCAAACGATGATAAGCATGTGCGACATGGTTGTTCTCAAAATTCAGCAACACTTTTTGGACGGTTCTTGATGTCCATTTATCCTCAAAGAAACTTCACTAACTCCAAGTGTATCAAACACCACTGAATTTCGTTCCTGAGAATTTACTCTGGCATTTTCCTGAAACAAGATGAATGTATGTCATGGTGCTGACACCCCCTGCTGTGATGCTATCTGCCATGTGAATAAACCAGCAGCATTACTTTGAATACTGTCTGTGGTCCAAGTTAACCATGACAACGTTGATTTACCACCTTGATCCATGTAAGAGAGTAACCGCTGTTCTTCGGCAATTGACGGAGTCATTACTGGCATCCACAACGAAAGTTTTGTCAGCGTCACTTTACCTGCATTAACGGCAGCATCACGCCATATTGCATCATTGTCGGTGGCTTTTCTAACAAGTACCACTGTGTTTTTAGCGCCAATATAACATTTCTAATATTTCTGCAGAATCCAAAGATATGTGACAGCGGAATCACACATGAGAACTCTTCATCGCCGTTCAACATAATGTTCGACGTGATGCGAATCCTAAGTTGAAGTTTTCATTCATTGATGCAACTTCAGTTCCAGCTGCATTTAATGTTACGTTTCTGCTTTCTGGATGATCAGTTGTGTCCTTGACAAACATCATTGATGGAACAGCTGATCTCGAGTAATCATCGCTATATCGCGCAAAACCAAGTATTGTTGTAGCGATGTCGACGTTTTCCAGGCATAATTCAATATTTCTTCCTTCGATTATGTATGTGGCGCTGGTAAATAACGCCATGACACCGTTGTTAACAAAACCAACTCGATCACCAATTTCATATGCGGTATCATCTCTACCTTCGATCTCAATGAAAGCCTCAGCTGGCAAGAAATATCTGCTTGTATCCTGAACTTGTAATTCAATTCTTCAACGTGTGTCAGGTACATGTGCGTCATAAGAATAATACTGATAATCACGTAAAGACTCATCTTTGAGTACTGATGCATCCATGTCAAATGCGGGATCAGATACACGTTTAAACATCTTTATTATATTTGTTATCGTCTAACACGAAGACCACTTCCTGCTATTAAACTTGCGGTTATATTTTTTTCTTTTTCTGATAGTGGTACACCAGCCAACTCTGCTAGTTTTTGATTTGCAGCTTGATTTATTATTTTACTGATATTTGCAAGCATAACTTCCGTACTGGGTAATTTTACTGCCTGAGGTCGTTTGCGTATTAATCGTGCTAATCTATCACGGATTGCCAAAAACGTTTTACCGGCAACATCACCAACAGCACCAATACCTTTATCACGAACAACGTCAATAGCTTTCATAACCAGTTGCTTTACAATCGGAACTGCTTTTGGGGCTAACGTTCTGAATAAACCCTGAACAATATCGTAGAGTCCATCACCGCAGAACACTTTATAGGTTGGTATTCTCGAATTTTTCACCCTGCCCATGGCCGGGGTAAGTTGAGCATTATGTATGATCATCTTATTTTTAGTTATTATATCTAATTAATCATTATGGTAATAATCATCAACAAGTTCATCGATGAGAGCCCGGTAAACATTTGTATCCATGATTCCGCCGGTAAACAATCGCTGGCAGATCGCAGTTGCCTCATTAATAATTTCCGGGAATTATTACCGGCGGGTTTTCCTCCCAGGAGAACTACAAGTCTGTTTACGTCTACGACAATGTTGTCTGAGAATTTAACAAAATCACCAATACCACTTCCAGTTTTACCTGTGGTGAATTCTTCTAGTTGTCATAATTCTCTCTCTCTCTCTCTCTCTCTCTCTCTCTCTCTCTCTCTCTCTCCAGTTCTTTTATTTGGTCCATGTAAAAACTTTATTATTTGTTGTTTTTTTTTCTCGTTCTTCTTGCGATAACATTTGCTGCATTTCTTTCTGATGTCTTCTTATAGTATCTCCTAAACTTAATTCTTGTGCTTTATTTTCTTGCATGAATACTCTTATTTGTTGTTGTCGTTGTTGTTCTTCTTGTTGTTGTGTTGTCAATTCTTCTTCTGGACTAGGTGGTGGACTAAATGGTGGTGGTGGTGGACTGCGTGGTGGTGTTGGTGGTTGTTCTACTTGTCATTTAAATTCAGCAAAATTTTCATCGTCGGATTTAATACGCCCAATATTATTAGCAACACGATATACCATCAAAATCCAATCTTTACGTTTTATTTCTTTAACGTGTTCGGACCTTACATATAAATCTCGACTATCAAATCCGCGCTTGGCAATATTTATTGTTTGACTTGGATCTTTGATATCAGCAATACCTTCAGGGACAAATTTATCTATGAGTTTATAGATGGTGATGGTGATGGTTTGGGTTGTTTTGGTAGTCTTTGTTGTGGTCGTTGTTTTATTAACTCACCATAATAATATTTTACTATATCTCTGTATGATATCCATATTGGATCGTCGTTTCGAATCTGATTAACATCACTGTATGTATGAAATACCCATTTGTACCAATCATCACGACTTACAGATTTTTTTAATGTGCTCGGGGTTTAAAAATTCTCTTCGATTATTAAAACCTGTCGCGGCAAACGCCGATAAATCATTTATATTTTTAATTTTTTTTAAATATAAATTTTGAACTAGATTCGGTACATTTATCAATTATATCTGATTTTACTAGCACTCGTTTTTTTTTTTTTTGGTTGTATTTTAGCGCGACTTTCAAGTATTTCTCGAGTTGGCTGAGCAGCAGCTATTTCCCTTGGAAGTTCTCGCAGAATCTTTTAAGTCTTTTTAGTTCGCTCAGCTATTGGTTTTCTGCAGCCTTGGAACAATAACTTTAGTAGTTTCTGTAATAGGTTTAAATAATTGTTCTGCACCTTCTACAAATTCCACTTGATGTTCCTGACGTGCCTGTAGTTTCTGCCTGACAGAATCACGGACGGGTAAATATTTTTTGATTGCTTCAAGGCGTTTTCGTGACAATTTTGCAGAGTGAGCTTCTCCAATCATTACTGATATAATAATGATTTAATTACAGCAGCAAGGAGGGTGAACAAGACTTACAATGAGTATCCGACGGGTAAACGAATACGCGTATGAGCCATACAAAGAATGGAAAACAAATTACCAAACGTCAACAACAAAGATGAGCTAACCAAATTTAGAGAGACTCTCGGTCGGTTACAGGTTTGGTTTTGGCTTGATTGGTAGTTTGTTTTTTCATTCTTCGTAGGATTTTTGTCGGAAGCGTTATTTTCAATTAGAGTCTGTTCATCCTCCCTGCTACTAAATGTCATCCTGTTTATCAAACAGAGATAACTATTGCTGATAAAGCGTGCCCTCTACAACCCATATTTTCATGGATTTGAGTTTGTAAACAACAGGATCACTTACATTTCTTCGTGAAGTTAGGGAAGTATCCTTTGGCAAATTTGTCTTGTATTTGAAATTCTGATTGTTTCAGTAATTTTGAATTTAGGTCTTCCAAATGTATCCGTTGTCCATTAACCAAAATGATTAATCCATACTTTCGACCATTTTCCTCAATGATTGCTTCAGTTGGAGTCATATCTACTAAAGTGTGATAAGTTCTACTGAATCCCTCGATTAGCTTTGTTAAAAAGTTAACCCATTTACAGGTTTCATTTAGTATGAAGTGTTTCCAAATAATAGACTTCAGAGTTCTGTTTAAGCTTTCAAACAGTGAAATAATAATTTTTTTGTATGAGTATCCTGTAAACTTTATGTTTTTGCTGTCCAATGAATCCTGGACTATTTAGTTATAAAACCCTTTCAATCAAAATCATTTTTGGTATGTTTTGCTTAAATACGACTATGAAAGTGTCAAATGTATCAACTCACCCAATGTTTGTTCTACTTTTTCAGCCCATGTGTATT
>JAECUM010004358.1:0-20000 GCA_016617855.1 Megalonaias nervosa | reverse complement strand
TCAGAAACACAGGTCAATATACAAACAAAAAAAAGACCATAGAAAATTATCAAATGATGTTTGTTTAAATCCCCATAACACAATCTGAAAGATGATTTAGCTTTTCATTTGAATAGCTTGACAGATAGCCAATGAAGTTTGACATCTTCCAATGACTCTAGTTTGTTTATCCCTCTAGTTCTGATATGGAGGGCATTCTTTCTGACATCATGTATTCATGCTTTAGAACCCAGTACCTAATCACCCAATGGAAGGTAAGCATTTAGACTTATTCTAGAATCTTCTAACTGAATGGGCTGGGAACATAACTAATTACAGATGTAGTATATGTAAGTAGATATTGGTTATATGCCTGTAGTTGTACATGCAATGCTCAATATAACACCTCTGTGTCTGGATGTCTTTATGCATACCTGAGGTCTTGTATACATCAATATCTGCTTTCTGTGCCTAAAATACAATCATTATGTCTGTAGATTTATATCCTGAAGGCTTATTATTTACAATCATATTTGAATGTTTGGGCAATATGATCTTTTTTTAATCTCAAAGTCTGCTGCATCTAGTTTCATCTTTGAAAATATCTGGAACAACTAGACATCATAATAAATCTTTTGGTAAAACCCCATGGCAATATTGATTGTCGGACATCATAATAAATCTTTTGGTAAAACCCCATGGCATTATTGATTGTCGGACATCATAATAAATCTTCTGGTAAAACCCCATGACAATATTGATTGTCGGACATCATAATAAATCTTCTGGTAAAACCCCATGACAATATTGATTGTCGGACATCATAATAAATCTTTTGGTAAAACCACATGGCAATATTGCTTTTTGTCTATTGTCTTAAAACTACATGCTGTATACATTTTAATTTTAAATGTTATAATTAGAGTTGGAGCTTGATACATGTTCTGCTGCCTTAAAATTTACTTGTCTGACTGGATTTCATAAGTGATATCATCTTTTAATATATTGATTCAATACTGTAAAAGAGTATAGAGAAAAACAGCACACACAAATGAGGTAAAAATGCTTACTATACGTACAAGGCTGAGATACCCCAGTGTACTTGACAAAAACTCATCGCTACATCAACTAAGGACAAGCCAACCAGAGTTATTGTAGGAACGACAGTGATTGGTCCAATAAACTGGATGAGATGCCCAAGTATACCAGTACAGCCAATCACAACTTGTGTAAGAGAGGCCAGAATGATACCACCTTGGATCTGAAATGTCAAATAGAGGAACATTTTGTACATATGCATATAAAATAAAGAGTCCCTCAAAAGGACTGATGCTCTCAGAAACTGAAATAAAAGAATTTTCAGAAATCCAAGATAAGACTGTTTCTTCTTTTTAAATGCTGAATACTGAAACCAAATTTTATAATGCTGAGAAAGCCAAAATATTAAATTTGGTAATAGAACTATTTTCTTATGTATGAATTAATTGTAAGTACAGTGAAAAAGTCTTTATCATGATAGACAATGTCAAAATTTAAATACATGCTAATTTTGCTTAAATCTTTACATATAATATTTGGGAAAAAAGGAGGTTATCTTGGTGGACTCTTTGATCATATCCATAAACTTGGCTAATTAATAAAAAAAGTGTCACTCAAAAGGACTGTTGCTCTACTGGCTGAAAAGAATTTCCAGGAATTCAAGATGGAACCATTTCTTCCTTTTAACTGTTGAGTATTGAAACCATCTTTGATATTCTTCAGTCAAAACAAGATGTTCAAATTTGCAGTTGTGTTGGGCATACTGGGTATTAGCTTAGCAACATTTTAATTTCAACAAGGCAACATAATAAGTCTTCAGATGAAAACCCAGTGTTGATATGACTTTCGGTTTTGGAGGAGTAAAGATAACAAGATTTACAAGATGGATGCCATGGTGGTCACTTTTGATATAAGATTGGCACCATTTCTATTTAGTATTAACTAGACATCATAAGAAGTTTTTTGGTGAAAGAACAATGACAGCCATCTTGGAGTAGTAGTGATGACAAGATTTCCAAAATGGCCATTATGGAAGTCACATTAGAATCATTCAAAATGGCCACTGTGACAGCTATATTGGACACAAGATTGGCACCATATTCAATTAATACAAACTAGACATCATAAGAGGTCACTGGATGAAAAACGCCATAGCAATATTGCTTTTTGTTCAGGAGGAGTAGCAATAACAATATTTTCAAGATGGCCACAGTGAAGGCCATGTTTGACAACATAATGACACCATTTTCATTTACAACCAACCAGACACCATAAGAAACCAGCAATATTATTTTCATTAGGATGGGTAGCAGTAACAATATTTTTAAGATGGCTGCATTGGTGACTATACTATACATCTGTCTGACCCAAATTTCATTCAGGACCAACTTGAAGTATTTTAGTGAAAATGCCATGCTGATATGACCATCCTCTCAGGAAGAGTAGCAATAACAAGATTTTCAAGATGGCCACTGTGGCAGTCATCCTGAATACCAGAGTGGCACCATTTCCAATTAGATGTCATAGAAAGTTTTCAGGTTAAAACCCCATGGTAATATGACTTTCTATTCAGAAGAGACAGCAATAAGATGATCTCCAATAAGCCTGCTGCAGTGGGTCTGTCCCATTTTCATCGAGGACCAAATAGACATCATGCAAAGTCTTTCAGTGAAAATCCCAAACTGACATGACTGTACATTCAGAAGGAATAGCAACAATTACATTTCAAAGATGGCATCCATGGCTGCCATATTGGATGCTAAATCTGTATCATTTTCATAAAGGACCAACTAGACATCAGTGAAAACCCAATGTTGATATGCAATATGACCATCCCTTTGAGAGTAGTGGTGAAAACAAGTTTCAAAATGGCTACTGTGACAGTGATATTACATGTCCAAGGGGTGAATCTGTCCGTAATGTTTGGTGGCAATCCTCAAGTAGTTTAGGAGGCATAGTGATAAAAACTTGTGCGAATGTACAAAAGATGCCTGGAGAAAAGTCCATCACATAAGCTCAAAAGAAACTGCAATGTTTACCTATCTGACACCATGAGAGCTTAAATGAACCTTACATTTTACAAGCATGATGCCCCAGTGCTAGACATCACTATAAATTGCCGCATTACAGACATCATAGCAATATGACTGAAAAATTGTTAAAGCTATGTTCAAAAATCCAAAACACACACACACACTCACACACACATTTTACAACATTCATGAAGCTTGAAAATTGATCATGCATGGCATGAATGGCTGCAGCAAATGTTCATGAATATCTTTTAATTTTTTGTAAAGTTTTATGACAATTATTCCTGTAAATTATGAAGTCCAGTTTTTATAATTACAAACAGTTATAAAAATAATAATAAATATCAAGAAATCAATAACAGAACTCTATCATAACCATTATTTACAAATACCGTACACACACACCAGAACGGCAAATGAATATATAAATAGTAAATGGCTGGTGCTATGAACCAATAACTTGTACTTTTTTGCCTGCTTTCTGTGTCAAATAAGGCCATTTTCTCCAAGTTAAATGTTTGTTACAAAGTTTTGATAAGACACTGTAATTACTGGCACATATATGCAGTTCAATGGACAGAGTAAAATTTAAAATTATATATATACAATGTGTATACACATCTTTTGAAAACAAATTGTTTTTTAATGGGAACTTCTTGATGATTTGATTTGTTTGATAATTACGAAGGATTTATACCATCTTTTACTTAATTTAAGTCACTTCACACCACACAATATGTTTCATTTCTTAATTAGTTAATTTCTGTGCATTGAGTGAAAGACATACCACTCTCATTCTGCTTTGCCATACTTCAGTTCGATAAGCATCCATGTCAAAAGTGATGTTCGACGTTGCATTTTCTGCTGCTGTCTGCATGGTGGTAAAATCAGGGCACTTCCAAACTGGAAGTAACATTAGTGACGTAACTGCAGGTATGAATTTGTGACATCCTCCTTGTATAATAGGCAACCTTCAACAGACAAAATTAATCTGACTTTACCTCATAGGCAACCTTCAACAGACAAATTTAACTGACTTTACCTCACAGTGAACCTTAAACAGACAAAATGAAACTGACTTTACCTCACAACCTTCAATAGACAAAATGAAATTGACTTTATCTCATGGGCAACCTGCAACAGACAAAATGAAACTGACTTTATCTCATAGGCAACCTTCAAAAGACAAAATTAAACTGACTTTACCTCATAGCAAACCTTCAATAGAAAAAAATTAAATTGACTTTACCTCATAGGCAACCTTTAATAGACAAAATTAAACTGGCTTTACCTCATTTGCAACCTTCAATAAACAAACTGAAACTGACTTTACCTCACTGGAGAAATCATTATAATGACAATCATTTTCTTGCAGTAATACTCAATCATGCACATTTAAAACTCAATACAAAATAACAAGGTCATATGTAACCAATTAGTAAATAATTAAATGAACACTGTTAAATTACAACTATAATTGAGGCTTTCTCTACTTTTGTCCACAGAAAAAATACTAATTTAATAACTCTTTACAAGACAAAAACATAAAACCTAAACAAAGTGTTCATAATCTATACTACAACACCACCCAACCTCCCAAAAACAAAAGAAAATACCAACCAGTGTTCATATATATACTGCACTAGTATCTCTAGACCAGACACTAAATTTACAAGACAGATGCTAATATTTCAAGACCAGATGCTAATATTACTAGACCAGACACTAATATTACTAGACCAGATACTAATATTACTAAACCAGAGACTAATATTACCAGAAAATACACTAATATTACTAGACCATACACTAATATTACTAGACTAGATGCTAATATTACTAGACCAGATAGTAATATTACTAGACCAGATGTTGACCAGACACTAATATTACTAGACCAGATGATAATATTATTAGACCAGATACTAATATTACTAGACCAGATGTTGACCAGACACTAATATTATTAGACCAGATACTAATATTACTAGACCAGATGCTAATTTTACTAAAGCAGAGACTAATATTACTAGACCAGACACTAATATTACAAGACCAGACACTAATATTACTAGACCAGACATTAATATCACAAGACCAGATGCCCATATTACTAGACCAGATGATAATATTACTAGACCAGATGCTAATATTACTAGACCAGATACTAATATTACTAGACCAGACACTAATATTACTAGACCAGATACTAATATTACTAGACCAGACACTAATATTACTAGACCAGATACTAATATTACTAGACCAGACACTAATATTACTAGACCAGATACTAATATTACTAGACCAGACACTAATATTACTAGACCAGATACTAATATTACTAGACCAGACACTAATATTACTAGACCAGATACTAATATTACTAGACCAGACACTAATATTACTAGACCAGATACTATTATTACTAGACCAGACACTAATATTACTAGGCCAGATACTAATATTACAAGACCAGATGCTAAGTTTACTAAACCAGAGACTATATTACCAAACCAGAGACTAATATTACTAGACCAGACACTAATATTACTAGGCCAGATACTAATATTACTAGGCCAGATACTAATATTACTAGACCAGATGCTAATAATAGCTGACCAGACACTAATATTACTATACCAGATGCTAATAATAACTGACCAGACACTAATATTACTAGACCAGATACTAATATTACTAGACCAGACACTAATATTACTAGACCAGATACTATTATTACTAGACCAGACACTAATATTACTAGGCCAGATACTAATATTACAAGACCAGATGCTAAGTTTACTAAACCAGAGACTATATTACCAAACCAGAGACTAATATTACTAGACCATATGGTAATATTACTATACCAGATGCTAATATTACCAGACCAGACACTTATATTACTATACCAGATGCTAATAATAGCTGACCAGACACTAATATTACTATACCAGATGCTAATAATAACTGACAAGACACTAATATTACTAGACCATACACTTAAATTACTAAACCAGATACTAATATTACTAACCCAAACACTAATATTACTATACCTTATACCAGATGCTAATATTACCTGACCAGACACTAATATTACTAGACCAGACACTTAAATTACTAAACCGGATACTAATATTACTAAACAAGAGACTAATATTACTAGACCAGACTCTAATATTACTGAACCAGATGCTAATATTACAAGACCAGACAAGACACTAATATCAATATACCAGGTATGAATTTTACAAGACCAGTCACTAATATTACAAGACCAGACACTAATATTAGAAGACCAGAGATTATATTAGAAGACCAGACATACTATGGAGCAATTAGTTATTCTGTATTTGATCAAATGCATAATACAACTTAATGATCTTATAAAATTTTACAAGGTAAATCTTCACTGAACTGATGAAAACATTGATATAATGTTTGGGTAATGAAGTTTGATTTAACTCCACTTTGAGTGACTCATTATTAGATGTAGCTGTATTAGATTCAACCACTGGGACAGCTACTGTCTCAATAATATGAACTCATCCATATGCCTGAAAGGATTGAAGAAAAGTTAACAAACTTCTGAAAATAAAAGCAGCTATTTGATACTGTCATCCTGCTGGCATCCTGATAATGACTAAAGACTATTAAATTTTATCTGTATTTTTATGCTGTTGAATAACTGAAAAAGGTTAGTATTTAAGACATCTTTACTATGAACCTGAAAGTCAAGTTGATTGCACAAAACAGTAATATGTGGGAACAAATTAAACAGGACAGAGAGGAAATACAGTATACTGAAGTGAAAGAATGGTTGACTGAAGAGTATGCATATGCATTACAGAAGCAAGTGAAAAGAAGACTTCTACATTGATGGATCTATATATTAGGTGTGTGGATGATCAGTGACAGACACACATTGTTCACACACAAGCATACAAAAACTTTTAAAAACTGTGAAGTTAATTTTGGTGATCCAGTTGATT
The DNA here is from genome assembly GCA_016617855.1 of Megalonaias nervosa. Taxonomy (NCBI): domain Eukaryota; kingdom Metazoa; phylum Mollusca; class Bivalvia; order Unionida; family Unionidae; genus Megalonaias; species Megalonaias nervosa. The sequence continues at coordinate 12,952 of JAECUM010004358.1, read as the reverse complement.
ACAAACTGGAAAGCCTGAAGTTAGAAACTACAGTGGTCATGGTTTATGAACAACAGTTGTCTCTAGATGGCAAACAAGATGACACATACAAAGTTGAAAAGACTTTAAATATGAAATGTCCAACAGTAGGTACTTGTTGAATTGAAACGATATGATGAATCATTTCACAGTTGGGAACCAGATCAAAAAAAACATAAGCCTCTGAAAAAATGACATCCAAGTCATGCAGTGAAGTGGAAGAGGAAGAAGCATAGTACATACAGGAAAGTATTAATAAGAATGAAAATTGAGACTTTATAAACAAAATATATTCCACAGTGTCACATAGGGGGAAAAACAAACAAACTGTGCATTAGATAATGAAGGGCATACAACATGCATGATACATAATTTTATCCTGAACACAGCAAAACCACGAGGAAAAAAGTACATCCAAAAATATTATTAGCAACTAACAAAAGGTACACACTGAAGTTGCAATAAGGTTACTAATGTACACTATTTCCTAGTAGAGTAAATTGAGATGATAAGATAAATTAAATGAGGTAAATTTAAACAAAAATTGAAGTTGATTCTAATGAAATCCGAAAAAAGCTTAACGACTGTTACATTGTACAAGCTAGTCTATCAGATTTTAAATAAGATAAAGTGTAAGGAAAATCACATAAATGTTGATAAAATAATTGGGACATTTATGCTTCTCTTAAATTTTATTCAAAGAATATATATGAACAACACAATAAGCCATGAAATTTTCTGGGCCAAAACTATTACAGCGAACAAATTCAACACATCCATAAAACTTTCCATCACAGAGAATGGTGACAGACTCAACCAAAATCAATTGGGATGAACTTTTACACTATATGGATGAAGTAAAATCAAATGAACATTTCAAAGTGTAGAGATATGCTAATTCTGATGATGTAATTTCCACAAATTTTCGTTTTATATATAGTTTATAATAGCAAGGACGGACTGCAAAAGGAAACAGAAATAATATTACAAGTGTTAACAATTCGACATTGATAATAATTTATCTATCTGGATTGATTTATGGAGTACATTGGATAACATTTTTGGATGGCAGTGAACACAGAATAGCTAACGTTCAAAAAGGTGTCCACAAAGTGATGAACAGAAAAGAAATGTACACGCTCACAAAATGCATATTTATTTCGCATCTGATGATCAGGTAAATATTCAAAACAATTAAATTTTCATTGACATTTTACGCATTTTATGAACAAATACCGTGATCACCTTGTATATAAGGATCCACTTAACATGATATTTTGTTTAGTGACAGTGTTGAAACAATACTGACAGCAAATCTGATAGAGACTGATTTTCAATTACGTAGTTATCATCTTTCCAACTTTTCTCTTCAACAGTATTTACAAACAGAAAAGCAGTCACTCAAAGACGAAAGGTGGTGGTTCTGAGGATACATTTTAGAAGTGGTCAGAATTACAGGTTGATATGAAGCAGGAAAAAAATGCATTGTTCCTGATGACTGTGTGGATACAGATGACATAAAATCTAAAGCAACTAAAATCACCAAACTAAGTTTGAGAAGCAGACATTTTGAACCAAAAGTGAGCGAAGGTAAAAAGCACAACAACGTCACATATAATTAAAGAGGGAATACAAGTGTTTCAGCTGTATTGCAGAGAAAGCACATAAAAGAAAGTGACAATGTCTTATTATATATTAAATGAAACTAGAAGTTATAAATAGAAGTTATAAATACATTCAAAACAGAACAAAAGGAACATTCTTTGAATATGTTTAGAATTTTTTCTTACTAATACAATGTGCTTTCATATTATATGCTAATGTGTTTATGTTGTCAACCCCCTCCCAAAAAAACCAAAAACAAAAAAATCCCAACAAAACAAACACAAAAACCCCTCAAAATCAAAACAAAACAAAAACCAAACGCTTGTCGTCATACACTGCCAATGTAACTTGACTAGTTTTTGTACATTCCTTAATCTGAGCCACGTCATTTCCTGACAACTGTCCTTGCGACTGAATATATCATTTTATGTTTTAAATCGAAGTTGTAAAGTTCTGATACGTATAACATATTTCTCGTTGTTTTTTAATGCATATAATGATGTGGATATAGTTCGTTTTGTACACTTGTAATCATTTTAAAATTTTTCTATATCTTTAATATTTCATCATGACTGGGAATTCGCTTTTATGAAACACGTATTTCGTCCTTGAGATTTCTGTGCAAATGTAGTGTAATCTCTAAATCCATGTGTAAAACTATTAACATTCTCATCAGGCCTTTACAATATATGTCTTCTATTTATCTAATTTGTTCTTCAGTTGCTGATCTAAAGGTTTTAAATGGAACATATAATGACATTCTCCACCATTAATATTGTTGTCGTAATGTATGATCTTGACCTTTCCACCTTACTGTCATTTCTTTCTTGCCATATTTGAAGAAGTAGTATTCGTAATTTACTTTGGTGTCAGATCGTGCTAATTCCACCCTGTATTCCATCCTCAACCATCAAAACCATATCAAAGTCTGTCAACAATTTAAATAATACACCTAATATCTTTTACACGCATCATCTGCTAAACCGAAAACACTGTAACAATGAGCTAGTATAGTTTGCAAAACGTTACAAAGTTAATCTGTGATGATTAAAAAAAACCAGTGATATAATATATGGACAACAAAGTATGTGAAGGAATTCATGTTGTATTCGACAGTATGAACTTGGGGTAAATCTGGCATGCATCACTGAAAGATCTGAAGAGACGCTGAAAATAAACGTACCCGTTTAAACGGTAGTGTTGTTGACTTGTTAATAATACATAGTCAAGTTTTAAAACGTCATTTATTCTCTTTTATTTAAGACAGCTGTATTATGCCTGAAAATAACAGTATTTAAAACACCTTGACTCGCATCCTGAAAGTCAACTTGCTAACATAAATACTAGGAGAATGTAATCGTGACAAATATAGAAAATGCAATGAATTAAATGAATGGTTGAATGAACAGTCTACATACAAATTACACAAACAGGTGACAATGTTTCCATATAGAAGGTTCTATATCAGTAACATGGTTGAACATTGTCGCACGCAAGCATATGAAAATATGAGAACAGAACAAATCAAAATGAAAGAACAAAATGTTTTAGAAAACAAAAACAATGAATACACATACATTTTGACACCGATAAACATTTTCATCAAATAAGCTTAAGCTGAGAAAAAGACTCAAAACAGAAAAGAGACGACATGCACGATACTTTTAAAGGAATAGTTAAAAGAATGAAAACCTGAAAGCATGGAGTATGAAGGTATATACTTTTACAACAAAAATGTCAATGATTTGCTAGAAAAGGCAAACGACGAACTCTTTTCAACTTACTGAGACAAAATGCACATGTAGTGAAAGGTTTACCACAACTCTAATAGCCAGAATGTGGAAGAATTTTGCCAGAACAAAATGATAAAATGTTTGCAGTCGTACCAAATTAAACTGAGGGGTCCATTACCATCTATCACGGAGAGCCCAGAGTGGCCGAGTGGTCCAAAGCGCTCACCGTTACGGATAACTGCCATCTCACCACTGCCTGCGTGGGTTCCAGTCTGGGGCTCAGCCAATGTGGGTACGTGAGAAAGCTTGCCAGTAGCTTCTCGTGGGTCGGTGGTTCTTTCCGGGGTTTACCCGGGTTCTTCCTCCACCATTTATACTGGCCGCCATGTATAGCCTATCTTGTGCTGAAAAATGGCGTTAAATCCCATAACAACAATAACCACCACCAATCATAGGCCAGTAGACGTGAGCTCTGTATCAGCAAACGATTAAAAAAAAAAAAGATTTTGTAACGTAAGAATTGATACATTTGAAAAGTCCAATGTTAAAATTGGAAGAATATTAAAAACTTGAAAATAAAGAACTTTTTTTTGAAACGATCTACCAAAGAAATATTAAAAATCGAAAAGCAATTTTAGGTGATCCTGTTGTTCACAAACATGAATACTGAAATTGAGAAGACTTTATAAGCAATCGTTATCTATACATGACAAATAGTATCCGTTTGCAATAAATGATATCCAAATAATGAAGCATCTGAAATGAAGTAAGGATAATGCATAAATGAATCTTTAAAAAATTTGGTTGCGATTCTGTTGAAATAGTAACGTCTTCATCCTCCTTAATTATTTTGTATTTGGAAGACGTATTAAAAAAGATGATATTTTTTCTCAGGTTATTAAGGAACTGGAGCATCAAGGATCGAAATGCAATTTATATTTAAGTAGAAATATTTCAATGCATATCTATCGACTTTTCTTTGGCATAAGATTCTACAAAAGCCCAGCTTGGCGACCAGATGCTAGCCTTGCTTAATATCCGCGTTCCCAATCAATCAAAGAACATAAATGTTAATCGCAACTTTCAGTTTCTCACCCAGTCACAAGCGTGAACAGTTGCAGAGGCAGTCTCACCCGTGATCATTTGAATTGTCTTTGACTACTGAGGTCATATGCACAATGATAGTTAAAACGACTAACTGCTTGCCCATTCTTGAGAATTCCCAGCCCTGCGACTCGACATGTGGCAAGCCAACCAGACCACTACGATTTTCCAAAACTATCTATACAGATGTCATTGATTTATAAACCATTACCTGTGCTGCAGATTACATTCACAGTGGCGTCGGAGGGTGGGATGGGATGGTGGGTGGGTGGGTGGGTGCGGATCGTACCGGGTGACACCATCAGAAGGGGTGACACCAAAATGACGGTCTATACATTTTTTGAATTTTTGTGCAGGAAGGGGTCCATGGGGGTGACACCATGAGTTATCGCACATGATTGTCTATAAAATCTTTGAATTTTTGTGCAGGAAGGGGGTCCATGGGGGTAACGCCATGAGTTACCGCACTGGGTGACACCAACCCTAGTGACGCCACTGTACGTTCATGCTGTATACAAATTTAGATATACTCTTTTTACACTATAAATAGCTGTAATCATTTGCGTTATGCGTAGCCCAAGCGGCCTCAGTTATTACGAGTGTAAACTAAACTGTTTGCTTGCAGACGATACTTAGTGTTTACTGCATTCCGCTCAATACAAGCTGGTTTATTAATTGCCTTTATCGTCCGTCTGATCAGGTAGTTTGATATTATAGTATTGATCACTATTGGTTGGTTCTGTAGTGACACAGTTTAAAAAAACAACAAACAAACAACCAAAAAAATAAAAAAACAAAACATAAAACGCCAAACAAACACTTATTTGAGACAAAATCGGACGAGACCACTTTTATGTTTGTGAGTTAGTGTTTATTCAGTAACTTTCTAATTGGTCCAATATGCTCAAAATTTACAGTACTTACAAAATAGTAAATTCTCTCTCTCTCTCTCTCTCTCTCTCTCTCTCTCTCTCTCTCACACACACACACACTCTTCTCTCTGTCTTACACACGTGCACTCTATCTCTCTCTCTCTCTCTCTCTCTCTCACACACACACACACACACACACACACACACTCTCTCTCTCTCTCTCTCTCTCTCTCTCTCTCTCTCTCTCACACACACACACACACACACACACACACGGTCTCTCTCGCCTACCCCCCCCTTCCTCTCCGTGCGATTCAATGATATGTAGTTACTGTTGAAGGGATTTCAAAAGAAATTTTAATCCAAGCGTTAATTAAACGTCAAGAATTATAAAACCACTCTGTTACTATCAACCAAAGGACTGATAAAACAATCAAACATTTTTATTTTGATGTAGGGGAAAATAAAATTCATCATTTTGTCTGCTGCATGGAAATAAAACTTTCATAAAGCATTAAATGTCTGCAATGAAAAAAGGGCCGCACACGGCTTAAGATTTCAAATTTCATCAAAGCTTACCGTACACCGATCGTATCCTGAAGAATTGTGCAAATTCCGCACATGAAAAGGAACGTGGACATGATCTCTGATTTGACGAGGTCAAGGTCATCGGCGCAAATTTTTGCACAGACTATCAGGGGTATAGATACCGTGGAACTTATGCTCAACAAAACTTGCTGAAAAAGAAGTTCGACGAGTAAGATATATATATATATATATGTAATGTAACAATATAGAAGTGATCTGGCACACATAGCAACACAATAGGGAATGTATGACAACTGTGACTCTGGTGATATATAATGGTAAAGACTTCTAGACAACATTAGGCGTCACCGTTTGAAGAGCAAACACTAGCCCATGTTCCTTCCAACGGCATAAAAAACTAGAGAAAAAAAACGAGACCACTATCTTAGTACAGCATAAACAACACAATACGACTTTCTTCTTACTACACCAGACCACACTCTAAGTACTACATAAAAAACAAGAGACCAAGTCCCTCACTTTTGTACCAATCACCACACCCCAGCAAAAAAACCAACAACAACACCCTCCCCAACAAAATAACTACCCTTACTCCTGTATACAAAAGCAAGAGTCCATAGACGGGGCTTACGCTCTGATGCAATCGGCGTCGTTTTCATTTAATACCAACTAGACATCATAAGAAGACTTCTGGTGAAAAAGCCATCGCAAAATTTCTTTTCATTCAGAAGGAGCAGCGATAGCAACATTTTCAAGATGACCGCTATGGTGGACACATTGGACATCATATTGGCACAAGTTTAACTCCAGACCAACTCGACATAGTAATAAAAGTTTTCAGTGATACCCCATTTTGATACATCTAACCATTGAGGAGGAGTAGCAATAAGATTTTTTCAAGGTGGCCGCTGTGGCAGCCATATTGGATATTTTTATTAAAGACCAACAATACATGATATGAAGTCTTTAAGTGAAAACCCCATGCTGAGATGACCATCCATTTAACAGGAATAGCGATACACAGAAATTCAAGATGGCTGCATGGCAAGCCATATGGGATGATCGGACATCATTTTCATTGAGGACTAACTAGACGTCGTTGGAATTCTTCTGGTGAAAATCCTATGCTGATATGGCCATCCATTCAGAAGAAGTAGCAATAGCAAGATTTTCAAGATGGCCGCTGTGGCTGCCACATTAGACAAAATAAGAAGTCTTTTCATGAAAGCCCACCACAATATGAATTTCCAATCAGGAGGAGTAGGATAACAAGATTTTTCAGATGGCTGCCGTGGAAGTCACACTCTATGTGAAATCGGCACAATTTTCAATTAGGACCAGCCAAACATCCTATGAAGTCTTTGAGTGCACACTCAGTGCTGTTATCTATGTCCATTCAGGTGGATTAGTGATAAAAATTGTCAATATGGCTGCAGCGGTGGTCATACCGGATGTCCGAGTGGCACTATTTTCATTCAAGACCAACAAAATTATGGGATGAATGTGTTTGTACGTTTCATGCCAATCCTCCACATAGTTTCGGAGAGTAGCGATAACAAACTTGTGCGAACGGAGAAGACCATCCCATAAGCTCTTGTGGTCTGTGACCAGTAGAAATAAAAACACATGAAGCCACATTCTCATTCAGTGTGTAAAATATCTCACCAGACTCAGGCCCATTCAGAGGGTAGTGGGGGCCATTTGGCTGGGTCCTCGAAAAGCTTTTTTTAAATAAATAATTCTGTAAATAATAAATTTACTACACCGTGTACTTAATTGACCTTTAAATCCTTATATAGTAAGTTATATGGGCTTGTTTCGGCATTTCAAATTTTAATACAACCAGTGCCTATAGGCCTCAAACTCTCGAAGTGGCCCGGGCCTCTCTCAACCTCTGAAGTGTCATACCAGACCACATCTCTTACTGCTGTATACAACAACACACGAGGCAACAATCTCAGCTATTACGTAACAATAATAAAACACAAGACCACTTCTGAACAACTGTACAAAAAGGCTAGATGTGCTTCTACACGCTGACTAGAAAACAACTGTATTAGGTAAGACACCACTGTTGATAAGATAGTTATTGGTTACCTCTGCTTACCCAACAGGTATAATTAGCTTCATCAGCTCTTCAAAAGTTCGTTTATAGGATGGACCAAGTGTGAGGTGTGAAATGATATGCTGCAATATACATTATGACGTTGTGAAAGCTATACTAAGTGCTACGTAATACATACAATTGGTTACTCCCTTCATCTGTATGATTATTTATTTGAGCGTGATTTTTGCGTACTTTACACAGTATGGCATCCACAATGCAGAATGACTTTACCGGGTAGGTTACACAGTGTGTGAAGTGTGTGATTTGGATTTTTTTAACGTAGCTTTAACGATTTTTCAGTCATATCGCTACGATGTCTGCAGTGTGACAGTTTATAGTGATGTCTAGCACTGGAACATCATGCCGCAGACATGTAGCATGATGTCCCACCCAGTCACATTATCCTGAAACCAGGCCGACCAGTCCTGGCCCTAACCTCTCAATGCTGAGCGCCAAGCGAGGCAGCTGTTAGTACCATTTTTATAAGTCTTTGGTATGACTCGGCCGGGGATCGAACCCACGACCTCCCGCATTTGAGACGGACGCTCTAACCACTGGGCCACCGGAGCGGTAGGTTACACAGAGCAATCCATACAATCTACACTGATCTGGACAAAACTGCAATGTTTCAGTAAGTATCATAACAACATACACAATCAAAGCTGTAAACGAACTGAATTCATTCGTGGGTAGATTGAACAATGAGTTACAATATATTACAGACTTTTTTTTGCAAGACGCCAACGAGTATTTGAACAAAGACTAAGGAAATAAAAGGGCATTAAAACGACACAAAGCTAGTTTTGCTTGTGCAAACCACGCAACACTTTGGGGACGCGATAACTGTGGCATGGTTTCACAGAAGGTTTGATTTTGTGAAGTGTATGGCGTTTTAATGCCATGTTTTTGTCATCAGTGTTTTGAAACTGTACTTTGAACAGGAGTTGCAGATGTCTTCAATTTGTATATGATGTATGCGACAACTATCAGCAACAAAAAATATTTAGCAGACAAAATGCACGAAACAAGACTTTTCCTCTATTTCATCTCCTGTCAACTTGTTTCCATGTCATCCCTGTTCTGTTCGACGGTCTCATCTACTGGCTCTAAATCTTCTATTGTCTGAATCATTTCAGAATCAAGAATCTGTTAAAATTTTATATTACGTCATGTAGAGTTTGAACCAACCTGTCTATCCTTTCTCTCTGAAGTGCTAATTCGTTTGATGAGTTACCGGAATGCTTCCTCTTTTGTTGGAAGACTCACTCTATAATACTTTTCATGTCATGTTGCTCTTCTCGATTTGTTTCATCTGTAATGCCTGCAATGGTTTTCGACGTGAACTGAATTTATCTATGCTTTTTGAGTGTTTGGGTGTTTGTTGTTGTTTTTTTTTTTTTCATGACTTGATCATTCCTTGGAATGTGCGGGCAATAAAGGCACTGTTTAGGCAGTCTAACTATCTAAATGAGATAAAAACTAAGTGACTAAAAGCTGGTCTCAGGTAATCGCTAATTCTCACTCAAAAGCAATGTGGCAGTCATTAAATCTCCCTCAAAAACATTGAAAGCTACAATCAAGCAGAATTACGAGCAACTATCTGTTGTAGCTGCCTAAATTAAATGGGGATCCGCGGTGGCTTAGTGGTTAGCGCGCCGGACTCATGATGAAATGGTGCGGTTTCGATTCCCAAGTCCGACTATTCTGACTCAGCTACCGCGTGTCCCTGGGCAAGGAACTTTACTCCAACTGCCTCTGCAATACATAACCTACTTGTGTTGCAGTGCCGTAAAGAACCAAAATGAAGCTAAACAGATTAAATGAACAAGGTTCCACATAATTTCTCTGTCCGTTGGGCTTCGCTTTCCTCCGTTCTCCAAAGGTCGAAATTCTTACACAACCGATATGCGATCAATGAGCAGAAGGAGCGAGCAAAACGGTCTTTTATCTTCATACTTTACCAATCTACACGGTTAGATGTTTTAACTTATCACGGAATTAAAAACCAACTAAAAGCCGATGAGCCATATTGTGCCTGATAGAAGGTCCATGTACCTCTGAGTGAGATTTAGCTGCAGTCTTAAAGCTCCAACGTCACCGTTTTTCATAAATTTCATAATATTCGTAAATGCTGGGCCAAGTACTGCATCATATTAAAAGCAAAATAAGAATAGAGGATCACATAAGGATCACCTATCGTATGTGACATAGCGTAATGTTGACTTCTTATGTTTACAACTGTGACGTCATCAAAACTTGTGTTCCAGCTTTCCACTGATATCGGTTGACCCACGTATGTCGCCGACCTGCATCGGATTAATTCGCACGCATGTGGTAAAATGGCCAGGTCTCTCACTTCGAGGGAGAAATTATATGGCTCATAATGTGATGAAACGTCGATACTATCTAGGTTTAATGGGCACCCAATTTTATGACCAATATATTTCAAAATCCATTATTATTTAGATGATTTGGCATATACGACTTTCTGGCTGTAACGGCGGCATGGGGGGGGGGGTTAAATCCTATTGATGAGGTCATGATACTTGCTTCAACCACTGTAGTTTTGTCCAAATTGCTGTAAATGATAGTATTGCCTTGTGTAACCTATCGAATAGAGTTATTCTGCAATGTGAAAGCCATACTAAGGGCCAGCCCAAGAGTTTCTGGCGCCCTATGACTTTGGCGCGTACCACCCACCCAATAAAAATCACTTCCGTCTAATGTGGTCCTCCTTAAAGCCTGGCGCCAAAGGCGACCGCTTAGTTCGCTTATATGTTCGGTCGGGTCAGCTCTGTGTACACTAATGAACGTACGAAAAGAAAAAATATCACGCCCACATTAATATTCATCTAAATGAATGGAATAATCATTGATCTGTACCATGCAGTACTTTTAACAGTTTCACTGCGTCATACATCATTCACCCAAACAAAGTTTCGTTTTTCAGAAGTGGGCCAACATATACATTAACTTTTGGAGAGCTGATGCAGTTAAATGCATATGTAGGGTTATCAGAAGTAACCAATGTTATTAATTAGCAATTTCCATCCTAAATGTGTGAAGAAAGATATATTTAATCTTTTGCCACACATTTTAGCAAAAGCCCGCATCCATTCGCTAGTATTTCAATCGCTTGAGAGCAGCCTTTATTTCGGGTTGGTGTCAGGGGGCTAGAACGTCCTATCAATGTTGAACTGGGAAGAAAAGGATTTGCTTTATTTTCGTATTCGCTCGACTCGGAACCAAGCAATCCAGTCAGTTGTCATACCTGAACGAATGAGTCTAACAGAGATCACAAATGGATTCAGGTACTGGAATGTTCGAATTACCACATATATTGAACTCATCAGTTATTTAATTAACATATGGTAGCTTACATATATGCATAGGACCGTTTGGCTCAAGATCTTTTACGCGTGCAAGTCCCTTCTGAGATTCTATCAAGTAAGATAGTTCGAATTAAAAAAATGCTTTTTAGTTTTTTATTTGTGTGTAGCAGTGTGTCGGACACGGTGCTGTTGTTTATGTAGTAATAAGGAAAGAGGACCGCTGTTTTTCTGTGTGTGTGTGTGTGTGTGTGTGTGTGTGTGTTATTTAGATTTTTTTAACATATCTTGAACAATTTTAGTCACACCGCAACAATGTCTGCATTGTGGCAGTTTATGGAGATGTCTAGTACTGGGGCATCGTGTCCTACCCAGTCATATTATCCTGACATCAGGCCGACAAGTCCTAGGACTAACCTCTTAATGCTGAGCGTCGAGTGAGGCAGCTGATAGTACCATTTTTATAAGTCTTTGGTACAACTCGGTCGGGTTCGAACCCGCGACCACCATCATCCGAGGCTGACGCTCTAACTACTTAGGCCGCCTGAGCGGTTTGTTTTCATGCAGTAGTATTTTAAGTAGTCCAGGAATAAGGTCTAAACACATAAACATTTTTTTTTCTTGCCTTCAAGGATATTATCATACCTTTCGTTTACCTGTCCGTCTGTTGTAACCGCTGGGTAGAATTTCGTTAAATTTGTTGTACATTTTTTAAAATTGTAACATCTATCGTTTTGTAAATATAAATTCGAAAGAGGGAAACTGCTTTTGTCACCCCTCCCGATTTCCATTATAATATTAAATTCTTAATTTTGTTGGACACGAATACAAATAATACCAGTGACGAACTTCATAGTCACAGTATGGGTAAGAAGAGCTAACCATCGACGTTGCACTCTATATCAACGTTTACAACATTTACAGATGAGCTCTGTCATATTGTATCGTTCATCTCTCTCTCTCTCTCTCTCTCTCTCTCTCTCTCTCTCACACACACACACACACACACACACACACACACACACACACACAGAAGAAAGGTTCCGGATTAGTAGAGATAACATTTTCAATAAGGTGGTCGTATTGGTCATCAGATCAACAGCATAAGAAAGCTTTTAGTGAAAACCACATGCTGATACGACGATCCATTCAGGAGTTGTAACGATAACAAGATGAGCACCGTGTTCATTTAGGAGCAACAATACCATGGGATAAAGATGAAACTACATGTGAAACTTACATATTTATGTTACTAAGCCATCTCGGAGGTATATGCTCCTCTAATTTACTTCACACACTGTTGTTGCACACCATACTGTCCACTGAAATTGATTTTGCCAAAGTTTCATATCAAAATGTGTCTTTTATATGTGCGATGAATCGGAAGATCATATTTTAAAGCGTATTTATCAAAAATGTCGAATTGTTTGCACATAAATAGGCATTTTATGATATATTTGTATTCTGATCTCTTCTGATAAATCTGCTATGCCTTAATCAGCTTGTACATTAAAATTGATTATAGAACAAGTTTAAAGTGTGCTACTTGTTTTGTTTTTTTCGTCCCAGCTCTGGACCCACTCACAGCCATAATATCCGACTCTGCATCCCTCAACCCTCCAACCCCCCCCCCCC
>JAECUM010004357.1:0-19044 GCA_016617855.1 Megalonaias nervosa | reverse complement strand
ATAGTGTATCGTTTGGTACGCTAGTTGTTCATCTGAGGATATTTTGTTTGCTTGATTAAAATAGTTCATATCGAACAGCTTACTATTAGTCGCATGCAAATAATTTCAAAGAACTAATTCAAAAGCCCATCTAGTACTACACCATCTCATGTTTTATGTTAAGGGCAAATACCAGATTGACTCTTGAAATATTTGGAAGGAATTTATGGAGGTGTCTAAAAGTGTGTGATTCGTTAATTTACAAAATGACTCGAATGTATAAAATGTGCCGTAACAAATATTGCATTGCTGACTCGTTTGAATCTAATTTACTGATTTATTGAATATTATCGAATGATAATTTATGCGGTTTTAGAGGCATTACCAAAACATCCTGATAAATTGGTTCACTTAGGAATGATATAATATGTGGATTGGAATAAACCACGCCAAGCTCGGGAGGAGAAAAAATAAAAGAATATATAATAAATGTGCAAGAACAAATAGAATATCTGAAGTTGACTAAGTCACCCACTACATCAGGTACGAGCGAGGAATGTTATTCGAACGACTCTATGAAATGCGGTAGAGGTGCAATGCAAGAACCGCAGATAATGTTCAGAAGTTATTTCTACAAGCAACAAAGTAAAAACTATAGAGGAAATTGGCCAATTCTCAAGACATTTGATATTATTTCATGCAAGCGCAGAAAGTCTTGTCATATTCGAGTTCGCGTAATATTTAGTATTGAATCATTCGAGTTTCTTTGGGCGGATATTAAGTTGGAATTTATCTTATCCTCGTTTGCAGATGACTTTATATCTACCTTTCAATCTCTTTTGTTGATTAAAAAAGAACAAGCCTTTTTATTTGAGAAAGCATGGTTTGTTGATTTTATTTTGTAGATGCAAGCAGTTAATGATATCTTACTTTTGGCCTTTGACTAGTGACCCTCATTGAAGTACTTACATATCATTGATTTTTTCTAGTTACTTTGTGGCAACCTACATATACTTTAGAGAGATAAAGTCGAGTTTGATACAGCATAGGAATGTCGATGGCATCGGGCCGAAAAGTTGTTATATGGCGTAGGAATTTTGATGTCGTCTGGCCGATAGGTATGTTCCTAAGTAGTTTGAAACGAGTTATTTCCCCTAACTCGGAACTAAACACTTACGTGATTCTGCTTTTACTCATATTCCCTTTTTTAGTCAGAAATATTTGAATTCTTATGTTCTTTTACATTTAAAAAAGGAATTAGACAGCTGGAGTTTTAGGATATCATACGAAATCCCCATGTACGCAACCGGAACTAGGACTAGACAGATTATGTACAGTTGCATCATCAGTCTGACTTTATACGATTTACTCTATAGTTTTCAATCGTAAAACAAAATTATGTATGGGACATACGAATAGACCTAACATGCTGTCACATTCAAATGATTTCTTTTTGTTTCTTAAACTGAACATTTATTTTGGTACTAGTATGTAACGCTTTATCTTAAAGTCTAATTGCAAGCAAATTTCAGGGAAAAATGCACAGAATACAATTAATTAAATAAATTAATTTTTTACAAGAAGCAAGTGCATTTACATTTAAATTATTTGTTTATGTTTTAATTTAAGTAAGAAATTATTACTGCAAGAAACTTAAAGTGATAATTTAAGAATTTTGTTTAAGAATTTATTTGTAAGAAATGCAATATTCGGTATCTTTCTAACATGCGAGCGATATTTTTTTTTAATATTCATTTGGATGTATTTTAACAAGAATATCCTAAACAATATTGTAATATTATATGTCTTCTCCACTTTATTTTCTCCATGAACAATTGCAAGAATTTCAATGTAAACACAGTATTCTCTCCATGTGTACCAGTCGTGATAAGGTCTTAACAACATTGTAACATGATGTAATGCTTCTACATTTGCGTCACAAACAAAACACTTGCTACTGTATGTGGTACTTTTACAATGATATTGCATGCCTGTGTTAGTTTGATCCTCCGATTTAATAAAATAATTCGCGTCCTCTGTAATTTAAGATACAGATTGTAAAACCTCGACTTAAACTTGCTCGTATAAAGATAAAATTCCGAAGAACACATTTTTGTGAAATTCTGATAGTGAGATAAATTTCTGCTAAATTTGGTATTATATATGATTTATTTGAGGAATATCACTTGGATATTAACATTAGGTAAAGTTTTCTTCAAACGCTTGAAATTTCTAACCGATCGTGACATGACTCTTTCAATCTTTCTTATGTTCGCTGCTTCTTTTACAATTTCAGTGCTGGATTTCAGGGGCAAGTGGCCTGTTCTCTCTCTCTCTCTCTCTCTCTCTCTCTCTCTCTCTCTCTCTCTCTCTCTCTCTCTCTCTCTCTCTCTCTCTCATATTTCATGTCACTTTGCACACAAATATTATATGAGGAACTCATTCACAAACATTTGTTTCCAAACTATTTTTGTTATCCAAAACTAAATGAAATTTCGGCGTAGATATCTTGAAATGCACATAAACTGCCTTTCACTATATATAGTAATCTCCCATTGGTTTCAGCGTTCCACTTTCCACTAATATGACTATATTTCCTAAAATTTCAAACATTCTACTCTTGAATAACTTATATTGTATCGCAATAACAATCCGAGGTATTTTTAAGAGGACAATTATTGGAGGTTTAAATTTTTAAAAGTAGTTCCAAACTGGTTGTTCGATATCTAGAATTTAGGTGAGGGATACGGAATCACGGATTTGATAGCTGTATTGGACAGTAGATCAGCCATGTACAATTGAATTGGTGCCATCAGAGTATATAATTCCATTGAATGCCATATAATATTATTTTATTTCACTTTGTAATGTGTTTACATAAATAACTTGGTATAAATATAAATTCAGATATGCCATTCCATTTATTTATATAATTCACGAAAACTCTTTTTGCCTGATCTAGTTTCATTTTTTAAATATTTTCCAACTACGTGTCGGCTAATGTATGTTCCAGTTACTGATGAGTACTTTTACTTCTGTATCTTAACTCTTTTCATTCCAGTATGCAACGTTCTTCGTAGATTTGTGCCACATATATACTATCATTCATGGCTTTGCTTTTGACACTTGCTTCTAAAATAAAGCTCAGTGCTTTATCAAGTTGTTTAAAATCCATTTAAATATGGTAGAATATCAAACTTTGGTGGAATAGAATTTAACAACTCCATTTACCAAAGGAAGGATTAAGATGATCTTTACCATAAAAATGAATCCAATGATCAAACAATAAACCATGATAGAGAGAAGTGGTCACAAACATTTCTAAAAAAGATAGTCTAAATATAATAGTATTACCTGAGACTATAATAGATTGCAATGTAGGAGTGAATTTATAGGGAAAAAGAAATATATATTTGTTATGGACAGCGCATTCTTAGCAATAAACTCAGACGGAGACGAATCAAGGGTAATTAAGATTGATGTTCCAGCCAAAATCTACGTGCGTCAAAGAGACGCAGAAATCGAAATTTCTACGCGTCAAAATTAGGTCATATTTCAATTCCACTCGTCTCAACTCGAGGGTACGCGTCTATTGAAAACCCAACTTGGTAGCCCGTGCATCTCGTCATTGGTCGCTTGCAGCGAGATGCCCATATATCACGATCTCCACGGGTACTTTACCACTGGTTGTTACAATTCTCTTGTATGTATTGATAGGAGGCATATTGCTATACTTAGGCACAGTGATCGCCTATATCTTGTTCGGGTGTGTCTACAGTACGCGACATACTACAGCCATAAGGGTAAGTATCAGCTCATGTCAGAAAGTCAAATTTGAAATTGTATCTGTATTTTAAATGCCTCATACCAATCTGCTGTTTTTCTCTTTCGTACTTGTAGTTCAAAACTCTCAGAAAATTGCACAGTGCTTATGTACCGAAAATTATCAGTTTGATTTAATTCATCTTTGAAGGCATGTATATCATTTATGCTTTTTTCTGCAAAGTTTAGCGTATTTCCATATGCTGGCCATGATTTAATAAGTGTTTATATTTTAGTACAGTTGACTTTATTCAATGTAATAAAATGGCCGATTTGTTATATTTATGGATGAATTAGCCGGGAGGGCTATAAAAGGCTGCACAGATTAGAAGGGCTCGAAAAGGCTGAATAGGCTGGCAGGGTGGCAGCATATCGCTCGTATTGTTAGTAGCATGATCTACGGTGAGGCAGACTAGTTAATGTTACACTAAATTAATCAGCAGTGTTGAGGCAGAGTATTAGCTGCAGCAGCAAGAAAGTCGATGTGTCAAATTAGCTGGCAGTCATAATATAACCAACATCACATGCAATAGTAGCCTTTGTATTATATGTCCAGATGCCTTCAATACTTCCATCTATGGAAAGGACACTAGTATTGGGCAGCAAAAGCTCTTCGTAAATTATCACAGAAATGACACAATGATTCTTTGAAGATTCAAAAATAACTAATATATCGTACAAAACGCATTTTAAGCGGAACTAAAACAAAATGTTTGACTGGACTACCTACTGATTGGAGCAATTAATTGACCTATTTCATCAAGATTTGAGTCTACAGAACGAAATGAAGCTCACAAATTATCGAATGCAAAAGAAGTAAAGCTTTGAATCAGAAGCATGTTCCGCTATTCAAAATAATCCGAAAACATTGTTTATGGCAAACCGTTGTATGAGGACTTTGTACTTCTTACAATTAATTGAAATAAATGATTCATCGCATATTATATATAAACATAACACTAAATATGTCTGCAGACTAAAACAAAATAAGAACACTAATAGGAATGGCAATGAATGATTGTTAACTTCTTCCGCCTAATATAGATCACCACGACTCTGTTACTAATCTATTTCGCAATACGTTCCCACCTGACTTTATTTCTTAACACAAACACACCATTGGAAAGTTAACAGAAACTGTAACCAAGATCATTATCGAGGTTGTGCTCGGAACTGAAATTCCTTTTGAGCATCCTATGTAACGCATCATTATATCAAAATGTAATCTACAATCATCGGAAAAATCAGCTGTGTCATATGTTGTGTAGACATGATCATTACATCAGCAATCACAGACACAAATGAAACACCCAGTATCGTATTATGTATATTTTTTTAATTGTTTTTTTTTTTGGGGGGGGTCTTTTCGCCACCATAAGATGTTATGTACTTCGATATGTTGTACGTGATCTTTGCCCAAGATCAAGTTAATGGTGTTGCTGTCAAGTGACAATTTTTGTAAACAGAGAAATACATAGATAATATTAATCTAAAATATATTTTAAGATAATCATTAATTGTCAACATGTTTATTTTAGTATGATTTCATCACATAATCTTTATTCCGACCTTAAAGACATCCAGAATGGAAATTTCCCGTTAAGTTAACAGAGTATTTGCAGAAAGTTCTCTCTTGTCTTACAATCCGAGGCAGAATCAGTCTTATTGTTGTGCTCAATTTTTAATTTCTGTGGATCATTTTAATAAAATTATTTTAGAAACGTTTTCCAGTATATTGATATTTCCTTATATACCTTTGTAATTTCTTTACTAATTGGTGGTGCATAACTGAGTTGCACAAAAGGTATGTGCACAGCTCGTTATCATTATATATATACATACATATATATATATATATATATATATATATATATATATATATATATATATATATATATATATATATATACTGTATATATATATATATATATATATATATATATATATATATATATATATATATATATATATTCATTCCATTTGCAAATAAACGAGTGCATGATGCCTATAATTGTCATTTGTCACTGTGATGACAATTATTGCAGAAGACGGGGCATTATAATTTTCTATGTATAGTTAATCTGTATTGTGTCTAGGCTTAGGTTATGCATATTTAATTTGCATTGTGTGATTGACCTTTATCTATATTTGGGTTTAGGAGTTTGGGCCTACTTGACAAATGTCTTTGCAAACAATATATTACATAGTTAATATTTGTCTATGATTGTAGATTATATATTATGACTACCGCTTAGACGAAAACATCTTTACTTGGATCCGGGTCAAAGAGATGGTTAATACCCTTGGAAAATACCTGGTCAACCTGATGTTTTGGATATTCTTTACTAAATGTTTAGTAAGAGACATGAACTTGTTTACAACATAAAATGTTGTGCAAATGAATTTGATGGGAAAATGACTCTCATCTGCCTCTCATCCTTCTTATGTTATTTATTTTATTTTTTATATAAAAGTAGTCATTCCATATTTTGTCATCAGTCTTAGCGCGAGCAGTTTAAGCTGAGTTTCAGTTTCAGTTTGAGAGGATTTATTTGAATTATTCATTGGAATTACAAAGTGCTCTTTCATTTTAGGAATATTTTAGAATTGTTTTGAACTTATTTAAGGACTTTTTGATTATGTCCTTTTCATACATCAACACTGCTAACACGTCAACACAATATCAGGTTATTCGCACATAAACACATTCCAAATTGGAATCAATTCGGAATACCGCTGAAATTCGTTCGGAGTACTCTATAGTGTTGCATTAGAACTATTGGGACTATTTATGATTAATTCAGAATACTATAAGTTCTTTTTAAAGTTTGAATTTGCATTCAATGGAATTATTTATTTATTGAATTTGTTCGTCTTAGCTCTGTTTGTTGTTGAGACAATAAAGTAGTAACAAATTGAAGTATTGTTTATTACGGATTTGTAAGGTCTGCGCGACCACCCTCTAATTTATAAATACAACAAATATGCCAGTGCTAAAAAAGATGCAATGTACTTCGTTACTGCTGAGGTGTGTAGTGTGAGTGAAGTCAGTTTAAAATTAAAGTAAGGTCATTTGCGGCTGATCCATAATTTATGCTGACTAACATGGTTTGCATTGTGTGAGATTTTTTGTTTGAAACTAATGATATGTTGCACAGCTATGATATCTTTATCATCCTATGTTAAAGAAATTACACTTCGGTGAAAGGAAAAACAATCAAAATTCAACCGTTGAGAGGTTTAAATATATTCATAAAATAATTTGTCAAGTCCATCATTGCAATAGGCTTCACATCTGCAAGAAAATTATATGACATTCTAAACTCTTCTACATTTAATCTTAACTTGTCCTGGCAGCTGTTAATATCATAAATCAATTAAATATTTATATTATAAATTCACTGATCTGTTATGATCAACGATATTTCTATGAATACATCAAGTTAATATTATGAATTTTTAAATTTATCTGATTTCATTTTGGCAGGAATTCCATCTGACAATAAACATTTAGAATCCATTAAGAAAATATAGTTACTATTGCTACCTGCGTTGGATGATTTTCCAGTGTAACCATCTTGACACTGGCAAATAAAACTTTCCAAAGTGTTGATACATCTTCCGAGTCCGTTACAGACATTTGTACGACCCATGCACTCAGCCACGTCTGGCAAACTGGAAAGAAGGTTCGATTGTAAAATTAATATTATGTAAACAATCCATTATGTGTGTTTCCTCTAATATTGTATACATGTCTGCGGTTTTACTTTAGATAATTAATACACATGTAGATACTTATCAAATGCCTTGTAAAACTAGCAATACTGCTCTATCTTAAACATTAAGCGATATTTTCGTTTAGTTTTACCTGAAATAGAAGTTTCATTTTTAATATGTTGCATTTTAAGACCAAAAAGAGGCAAATGATTGATTCACGACTGTTATTTTCTTGAATCATGTTTAGTTTAGTTTTAATAGATGTATGTATAAAACTAAACAGCTAACCTTTCAAGAACTATGACATATATATTTTAATTTAGCCGCCTTTCTTCCGCTATTATGATGCATGATATGTTTTTCCGACAGCTTCCACATTCTTTTTCTTTCATTTAAGTCTATATTCTATCAAATTTCTTTACGTTTATCATTAATGTAACTTTCTATGTTTATTATGTATTAGATTTTAATTTAAAGATTTCGGTACAAACCATACTAAACTTGCAGTGAGTTCTCTAAACGCTTGACGGACCAGAAAGCGTGTTGCCATTAGTCTGATTTTGAAACTAGCAGCTGCTTTAATCATTCTACCTGAAGGTTTTGCCAGTTTAAACTATAAATCTGTTAATCATGTGGATGCCTTTTTATGCCTTCTTCGAACATGCTTCTAATACTGTGCTTCTCCTATCAGAGAATTGTTCATTGTGTTGAGCGTTTGCAACCTGAAATTAGTATGTTCTCTGTGGGTGGTAATATTTCTTACAATGGTCATATATTTGGAACATTTCCCATTTGAATCTAACAGAAATACTGATAGGATAGACTTAGGAAGTATACAAAATGTTTAGACGGTTTATTCGCTTCAGAAATTAAATAATTTGCTTTCTTTGGTTTTGAGTTTAAGCTGAAATAAATGAATCCTTGTTAGATTGATATGCTCAGTAGTGTGGGTTTGCCAGAATATGTATTGCATATCATGGGGCTGAATTCACATGGATGAAATCAGGAATATGCCTTAAATTTAACTGTTGGGCAGAAATGTGTTAACCCATGTGGAAAAGCTTGGTTATGAAATTGCACTTGACGTGAAAACGAATGCTATGTTGGATGTGTACTATTAGATAGTACGTGTCGGATAACACTTTAAGTGCATGCGAGATCCGGTGGTAACTACGCTAAATATTGCACATGCGGAGCTTGACAAAGGAATTTCGATATAGTTGTTTGAATGTTGAGTCTCCCTACTAATTAAAATAAAATATTGATACAACAGAGAGCTCCTCGTGAAATCACGTAGGTAATTGCTGAAATTGACAAAGGAAGAGTCATGGTTAAATGACTGAGTATAGTTCATTCAAATATGTTAAAACGATAGGTACATAGATCCTAGGAAAAGACACTGCTTTTTTGTTTTTGTTATCAAACACTTGCTACTGGTAATAACCGGCTTGTATTATGTGTTCCATTGCATATTTACGGTAAAATGGAAGCCACAGGTATTTGCATTATTAAGCAGAGTATATAGGTAGCATTGTTACTCTTCTGTCAAGCTTTCTTGGTTATGAAGCAATGGCTGTGCAAATTCCATATTGCTATATGCTATATGGTTTCACAGGAAAAAACATGTGAAACATTGATAATTGTATTTTACGCTGTTATTGCCATTAGCGAGTATTTTATTTTTAATGTCATATAATCTTCCTTTATTTCACTCTGTATTTTTTTTTATATATCCCAGTTTGAATGAATATACTATGCCGATATGTACTCGTGTATTTATACAATTCACAAAAACTGTTTTACCTTATCCAACTAATTGTCTGCCAAAGCTTCTTCCAGTTACTGATTTGTTTTCAACTATGTATGCAACGTTCTTCTTCGTAGATTTATACGAAATATCTACTGTCATTAATAGGTATAAGTTTGACAATATTTTCTAATATAAAGCCAAATTCTGTCTCAAGTTATTTAAGATCCATTTAAATAGGGCAGAATGGCAAGCATTGAATGAATATAGTTTAACAATTTCATTTACTAAGTAGAGGATAATTCTGATCAGTGCCATACAGATGAATAATATGATCAAACAATGAATCATTGATTTACCACGATACAGACTAGAGGTCATAAACATTTCTAAAAACGGATAATCGATATATCATCCTACTGCCTAACACCTTAATATCAGTACAACGGAGGAGTGCAAAACATAATTTGGAAATTTGCAAAACAAAGTGATCATTAGAATATAGAGACACAAGCATTAAGACAAATCTGCCTTTGAACAAAAATGTACTAATAATTCAGGTTGACATTGATTTGGCAAGCACAGTTTTTATTATTGTAAAAGAAATACATAATGTTATCGATTAAGTAAATATTGGTTTCAAATATTAAGTTGATAATAACGGTAACATATTATTTGACCTTATATTATCAATACTATTTATAAATATACGGTCACATCTTCGACTGAAAGACTACTAACATGAGAATCGCTGAGTCTGACGTAAAATATAACTGATAGTAAAAGGTGCTTCTCAGGAAAGATTGTACTAATTTTTGATAATCTCACACTGTAACGTACGAAGGCAATTTACAAAGAAAGTCTTATGAAAATAGCTTGCAATATTTCCTATCAAGTCTACACACAGTGAAACCTCTGGATGTTGGAGCTTGGAATGGATTCCTTCTTATAAATTAGGGTATGTAGAAAAAATATCTACAAACTGGGAACACCGGAGACATTCGATGATTGACTGGTGATACCAACCTATCGGAATAGTCTGGTAGCAAACGGAAGGCATTTGCGCATAAATGACCTGTCAACTGAAGGCATTTACTACAGTTGTAAAATAATTATATCAACAACATGATTGTTTTGAAGTGACGCATATACAATAAAGTTTATTAACCTCGAAATTAGAGACGTGCTGTTAAATTGCCTTCATGTACGAATGTCTAAAATAAATTTAAAATATTCCCTTTCTTGTATTCATTTGTATGCATATACTGTACAAAAGCAATGAAACTTGTTCTGAGGTACTTTCATAAGTTCGTCGTGCTTGCGCGTTCACTACAAATCGTGTACAAAACACCTGCCAAGAGGCGACATGTTGAATTTTCTCTTGATATGTCGATATCATAAGACAGTGGGAAGTAGTTCATCGACCTTCACAGAAAACAACTCAGGATACATTCGGTCTCGTTCTCAGAAAGTCTGTACTCTCTGTCATTCAAAAACGAAAATCTAAATACATCATAGAGTGCGAGAACGACGAATTAGAATCAAATTTAGGGTTATTTTTATGGCTGATTTTGGCAAGTAAGATACAGGCTCTTTCATATTTAGCATCCAATAATATACCACATCACTACTGAATTTGCATCTCAGCGTGTCGTTTCTATTCTCAATGAGTAGAATGGATGACTAGAAATTTTCACAACTCGTTATTTCATAAAATATTAAATCAGTGTGCTGGGTAAGTGCTTGTGTAGACATGAGGATGGTAGAGCATTACCGACAAGGTGTCGGAATATCCTCGTGAATATAGTTTCAACTGCAATAGAATTTGTTTATTGTATAGTACATCTAATCTGCTTTAAGTTAATAAAAACCTTCTACAGCAAAGCAGTGTTCCTGTTACCTGACATTATTACAGAAAATCTTGTATTCAGATAAAATTATTCAAGTGAATGTTGGATTGATCAGCATAAATATTGCATCGAAATATTCGAATATAGATTATAGTAAAACCTTAGAAAACATGGGTTAGTTGTATAAAATATTCAAATATAGACTATAGCACGCACTTTTAAGATCATTTATAATTTACCACTTCCCAGCATTATTTTCTCGTAAATGCCGCCAATATCATACACCGTAACCATCGTTACACAAATATTTTAAACTTACGATAAGCTAGAGATGCAACGTTCTTCTAGCCTGCTGCAAGAATGATACAGAAATAGACTTAATAAATGTTTTCTTTCATCCCTAGATTACAAAATAATTACTTTTTATTTTCACATTAAAACAACAAGTTCCTTAGAAGAAAGCTAAACATATAAGCTCATAGTCCAGTATAACTTTGTTTTACCTAATGCATGTTTTCTTTTGGGGAAGGGGTGTTGTTTTGTTTTTGCAACCATGATGGTCACGCAACGGAGTGGGAGATGACAAAAATAGAGCGAACAATTAATTTATTTACTTCACACCACTGAATGATCTTCTATGCATACAGATAGTTATAACCTTGTTGTTTTCTAGGCACACACACACACTATACAGTAAATGATCGGTATCAATAACTGAAGTAATACACATCTTTTCCAATTCATATTATCTTAATTTTCTGCAAACCTTTCCAAACCACCAATGTACACTGATTGCCGGAGTCACAAACAAGTGTGTGTTATTATCAAATTTACATTACGTAATATCAAGTATCTTTAAGGATGATAACATACATAGAAAGTATCACATGTGTTGACGTCTTAATTAATATGCGTTGAAAGAAATGATTTCTCACTGAAATGCTATATAGTATTTTTTAAGCGTCGTTAGATAACTAGTTATACAGATGAAGGCTTTCGTTTACTATTTGTAACATTTACAATATAGCGCCCATATTATGAAATTAGCTTCAGCTTGTACTTGAACATTGTATAAAAATACGTGTTACCCATGATACGGGGATCGCGATATGAATTTTATTTTTGCAAAACAAAGTACATAACATTTGACTTGTACATACTTGATGTGATTTTCTTTCTGGAACATAATATATTCAATATTGAAACCCGATCCTCTGGCGCTATTAAGTCTCTTGAAATATTTTAACCAGTTTTATCTATTGGAGAAACATACTATATCTGTTTTTCTTATAGAATGTTGCATAGATTGAGTTATTATTCTATTTTGCTGAGCAATACAATAGGGGAGCAATTACAGTCTAATAATATCGAAACTTTAGCCTCTTAGGAATGACTCAAATTAAATTGCTTACACAGCTATCATTTTAGTTTTTATTATCATTGGCCAACTGCTATAGTATTTAATAATGTGGTTGAGATTAAAGGAGACCAGAAATAAAAAGAAATTCTTTGATGTATGTAATTCTCTACAAATTTTAATTCGACTGTAATGTTTATAAATTACATATCGTAGGTGGATAGTGATTATATTGCGCGGAAGATACCACGATTCCGTAAATTGCCGAGTTTTCCGAGTTTTGATGAGACGACAGATCACGTGGTCACGTGATGCAATACTAGCCAGTCCTCGAATAGAAACAGAAACATAGCGAGCGAGACAGGCAGGAGGAGACCAGATTTGGGTTGCACATTTAAAAGTTGAATCTGTTTCCGAGAGATGCTCATAACTATATATGTTGAACTGTGCGTTAAGAATTTAAAACAAAGCAATGTAATTTTTGACATAAATACTTGTGTGCTGTGCACAAATGTAATAAGCATTAAGTGATGATCCCCAAAGTAAAAATTAAAAATGTACCACAATGCAATAAATTCGTTTAAGAAGGATGAGATTCAGTCGTTTTATATGTAAATGATATATTCATTACCTACCCCCAACACACCACCTAAGACTAGTATTTTGAAATTATGCATCCAACACTGAAACACTGAGAGATAATTCTCAATTATGAGCGAAGAGACTAGAACGTCATCGGTCGTAACTTAGGCATTCGTTTAAAAAAACAAAAAAAAAACACACAAATAAATCCGCAAAGCAGAAATCATAAGTAATTAATTTAAACATTAAAAAGCTTCCTTCTTATGGATCAATTACAGTGTATTTTTAAATGCAGGCTACAGTTAGAGTATTCACAATTCTGATAAAATATACATGTCTGGTATAACAGTTTATGTACTGTACTGGTCAGTGCTCAAAGTAAAAATCTTTTTAGGCACAGGCCCCGGGCTGGTGACTTGAATGAACTCAACAAGCCCTGACTGAAATTCCACAAGTCCAGAGAGCTCATACCTGTCAACTCACAAGCTTGGAGAAAACCCTCCCGATTTTGGGGCTATTTCCATACCTACCTCCCGATCTAGTAATATCTCGTGATTTTTCGCAAAAAAACTCCCGATTATTGCATTATGTCAGTCAATTTCATTTCTCAGAAAAAAACAACAACAGCCCATACATAAATAGATATAACGTATGCAATCCATAGATGCCATATTTTATTTTATCACTTGTGAATAGTGATGAAATCAGTGCCGGATTTAGGCATAAGCTAAACAAGCTACAGCTTAGGGCCTCACAGTCTGAAGGGGTCTCTCAAATTTATGTTATACCAAAAAGGGCCTATACAGCTTCTCATAGCTTAGGGCCACGCTATATCTAAATCCGGCACTGGACGAAATAATTAATATCGCATGGCACTTCTTTCCTTCAGTACAAAGAATGTTATGATTAAACTTTATTCACGTAAATTTCTGATTTGTTAAAACCACTACAACAGTACTATAGTAAGCAAAAATAAAAAAATAAATAAAAAAAAAAACAACAACAAAAAAATTCACCATTTAGCTTAAATCAAATAAATGATCACTGTGAATGCTATGTAGTTTTCTCTGCAAACAAACTGCCATTTCCTTAAAAGAAACTCGGCCAGATAACACCTGACATTCCTCTACCGTGTATGTAAAGTTTAATTACCATGATTAAATTAAAAGAAGGAATATAACAAAATATACCATGCAGTATATGTGCCCCCCCCCCCAACTAACTCAGAATAAATATTTTCATTCAGTAAACAGCATTACATGCCTTAAGACTTAAACCTAAGGAAATAAGGTGGGACATAAAACGTGGGAAAAACAGTTGCCACATATACGGTAACTTGTGACTGCAGATTTGAATTGTCAAAATGAAGTTCCATAGGCGTCGTAAGTTAGCAACAAAATAGAGAATCGTTTATTTACCAATCAGTTGCTGGTGCTTACATACACACACTGGCGAACATGGTCCGAACGGCAGTCCTTTTCAAAAGATAAATACAAGGATAAGGATTAAATGTTAATTAATCACACTGCCTTTATTGCTTGTGTTTAAGTTAAAACTGTAGCTATTTTGCAGTTTAGCCACAGCTGACCAGAAAATGTAAAAAAGGGGCTTGTCCTGGGGGATTATAAGGCGTATCACAGGGAAAAATGGTACGTTTCCTTGAGCGCTCGCACGATGGGGCAAGGGGGTGGGGTCAATAGCCGCCTCCCCCCAATTTCTATTGTCAGCTAGTTAATGTGATACTTTGATTTTATACCTGTCTTCTTCTCTTTTAATCGTTGCTATTTACACTGCCCAATGGATAGTTTTATATCAGAACCAATCAGTACAGATTACCGTTTATACATGCTACATGTAACCGGCATCGACTGAAATGTCTTTTTTGTTGATTTTTTATTTAAATTTAAAAACAAAAAATAAGATTACTGAAAATTGTGTTTTCTCGAGACACGACCGTGTCAGGGGTTTAGAATCGTACTTTTTGCAAAGCTACCATTTCATTAAAATGAGATCTCAATTTCACCTAGGACAGCGGTGATTTGATTTAAATTGTGCCGTGTTATGGCACGTATGTCAACATCTTGAAAATACATTTACTCATTTCCTCAGGCAAACACTTCTTTTTCGACAAGCCCGATGGGCACCTCACTTTGAATACAGGATGGGCCCGAACTAAAATTAGAGGGAGCCCAGGTGTCGGGCTATCGAATTTCTGTTTTGGCACTGCTGGTGTAGATTAAAGATCTGTGAATTGATTGTTGCATTTTGTGGTCACTTACTCGGCCTTCTACCTATTTTCGTAACTCACACGTTTAACACTTTTCCCAGGATATAAAATATCCAACAGTATGTCTGGAACAGCGCCAACTTTTAGTCTAGGCCTAGCATTAGCGTATCCTAGAGCGGCCATTTTTCAGGATCCCTCTCGTAACATTCCTTTGAGAAATGTAATGAGCACAGAGTTCTGTATGGTGTTTGAAATCGACTCGCTTGCAATAATGTATCCATAGTTTCTTTATATCTTTATCTTTTGGAAAAGAAAAAAAATTGTCCACAGACTTTTCTTAATGTGCCATTACACCCGTCAGCAACGTAAAACGGCATTGCCTTATACGCTGACAACTGCCAGTCTGGATGCTGGAGTCGCTACTATGACGTCACATCACGAAAGTAATCGAATAGGCGCCGAAAGCTTGCATACGTGGTCACTGAAATTCAGCGCCTTGAGGATATGCCAATATTTTAATATTGGCATTACGGTCGCAGATGATACTTCAGAATAAGGTTTTCGTCTATAGTGCTTTTATTATTATTCTTTATTTCCATTGATTTCTGGTCTCCTTTAAGTGTGTTCCTAATTGATGCATACAAAGAAGTCCTGATCCAATGTTTCTCAAGAGAGTGACAAACTGTACAATGCTCATTCATCACGACGGCATGTACATTTGTGGCCATTACATTTGGCCAAAGCCATAACCAAAACAATTGATACTGAAATATAGTTTATAACATTTCTATCCTGACTAACTGCACATATGTTCTTCTGAAGTAAATGAAATACAGTATGTAAATGATGAAATGTGTTTAAAAATTGAAGAAGATAATTAACATGCTTATGAATCTAAACATTTTTAACAATACCGTTGTAAACCAAGTTTTCAGTTACAATTTATATACCGGTTTGCACTCTCTATTATACTCACATATAATTTCAGGCACTTCTTCTTTGAATGGAGTAAAGAGAGGATTCCGCGGTCATTTATGACATTTCTGATAAGGCTGATGCGTTAGCACCCTCGCAAATAATAGAACATCGGAAGTTTTGATAACAAATTATATGTAGAGATTACGCTCGTTCACCATCGTATGCCAATAATGAGGCTTTCGTCTAAGCAATACATACATCAATACATAAACAACATTAAAACTTAGATAAGCTGACGAAAAATGAATACCAGTGTTGTGATAACTTCAAGAAAATACAAACCGACAATAAAGTCTGGACAGACATTCACTTTTTATTTGATTTTGTGATGCTCTAATAGGGAATCTTTATACTATTCTTCACAAACTCAATGAAGCAGGTGAGGATACACATTCTCTATCAGTTGTGATAGTTTGCACTTCCGCAAAATTCATCAGCTCAGAGCTGTTCAGGCACAGTCATGAAGATTGATATCTAATTCAGCTTGTACTACAACGTACAGCAACATCCAGTATTATACTGGACATTCACCAGAGGTCCGATTCATTTTCATGACGAAATAAGCACACAAAAAGCAAGTAACAGCTGTGGTGTTGACTGCCAAATCTAGATTTCAGGACTGGCCACAGTTCAAGAAGAGTAATGTTCCATATTCTATCACTCCATGCCATTAATATCAGAACAAAATGACACATAAATCAAACGGTGGGCTACAGTTATTTTTAGCTGTGTGCAAGAAGTATTGTTTTATATCACCTCAGTGGGACCGGTCTAAACTTGAATTGTGTTACAAATAAGTGTGCACGTTATAGTGTACTGTATTCACGCTGAAAAACATAAGCTTACTATTTATTTGGATTAGACCCATGGACACAGATCGTATTCTTCCTACTGCTTCCGTAGTATTCCTATTTCTTCGAGTCACTATTTCTCGGTCGATGAAATGGGAAATGTGTCATACAACAGGCGAGTTCAGATTCACTGCATTCCTCCATGATTGACCAGCCTTTGATACTAACCTATCAGTTTCACTTCGTTTGTTTCACGTTCTGAATGGCTATGCCATGGTCCTGGAAAGAAGTCAGAATCGTACACGCTTATGTTCTATGATGAAGACACTGCTTTAGTTTGAATCTTACTTTAGATTGTAAATGACTCTCTTAACGATTACCGTACTGATGAAAATTTGTTCCTCGACGCTACTATCTCAGAATGGTTGGGACTAGGTGAATGATTCCGGGAAAGGTGTAATTGCACGTCAGAGGCGATGACTGGTATGCCATCAACTCTCAAACGAATCCCTGGTTAAATGACAGCTGAGATCTCCAAAGTATCAGTATGGTAGCACGTCTGAGATTGTTGTAGCCATTAGATTCTTCACAGTGCTCACCCATCATCAGGTTAAATATCAACGCCATCAACATGTATAAGCATGTATCCATGACCATGCTAGTCAGGTTAGGAATATACGTCTATACAAAAAAACTGTTTGCATGGCACGTCTGTTCTGATTAAGTTTGTACATTTTTAAAATAACACAAATTACAAGCTAAACAATTACAGCAATACCAAATTTGAACATTAAATTGCAAAGAACTAGAATAGATCAAATTTCAATTATGTATGTAAAATTTTACCTCATTACCATTTTGTGCGAATCTTTGAAGTACGTGGTCATCATATCATCGCTCCAAGTATATTGGTCTCACTAATATTATTATGCACTCTCAATGTCAGAGGAGGTGGAACACTAATGCCAAATTTCATTTCGAGGAAAACGATACAATGCAGAGGAGACCATCATTCATAGCAAACTAGTCATATTTGAAAAATGTGTATTGGAATCAATATCGAACCCTATATACCAAACAAGGCAAATTTGATGTGGACATTGAGGTGGAGAGAAATGGAAAATTATGAGGAAAACACTACACACATGTTGGTGGCATGTATTAATGTTGTGCATGAATCAGTGACCGAACAATGTACAGCAGAATTCAAAACAAAATGAGAATAACAACTGCGATAATAATTTATTATAGAAACGAATATTTTGAAATAAGCATACCCAATCACATACGCAAAATGTGAGTTATTGGGTAGTACATCCTAGATTTTCGTTGTAAAGCAAAATGGTACAAATAATCTTTACAGTTAAATAATGCAAACACCCACTCTATTTCTACTACAATGATCATGACCCAATATTTATAAGCTGTTAAACAAGTCTAAAGAACATGTATAATCACATTCTGAATTGAATACATACCGAAAGAGCACAAACATTCACCCACTCGAACCTACATATAACGAATATGTCGATAGTCCCAGACGTTTTCTTGAATACAATGACGGAGCAATAAAACAATTTCTTAAGCGCTGAAGTCACCTTATATTTGAGTATTTATGGTGCACTTTTGTGCTGTGGTAGTCTCTTTCTTCCTGACAATCGTGAATAAGACTGTACTTTACAGTAACATCAATCATTGTGTAAATTTGGTTATCGTGTATGTTAGCATGGGATAAATCCTGGTGTTTCTGTAATTAGCACGTGTGGGGGAATGTTCGAGTTGTATAATAAGCATACCTTAAAATAGCAGGACTAAAAGACATTCATTGGCTTAGGTAATCATGTGTTTTGAAATCAGGAGAAAACATGTTAAAATACAAAATACATTAAATGCACTCCTTTGTTTAGGAAATCATGTGTGTTGATAAGGATGCCAAAAGCTTATAAAAAGTTTATAGTTCAGAGATTTTCACGAGGTATGAAGATATATATATA